>RJWM01008262.1:0-20521 GCA_004363535.1 Dasyprocta punctata | reverse complement strand
AAGAGAGAGAGAAATTTGCCGGGCATGCTGGCCCCGCCTGTAGGACACTGAGGCAGAAGAATGCAACATAGTGATTTCAAGGTAAGCCTGAAAGACAGCAAGCTCTTGTCTCTGGCAAAAAAAAAAAAAAAAAAAAGGAAACTGGCTTGGAGAAATATCTGGTCAAGGTAACACAAATTCAACATAGACAGTGAGACCATAGCGCCTGCACTTTTTCATACTCTTTCAACACGGCCTCTCTGTACACTGCAATGCTCTCAACCACAGGAATTATTCACATTCTACAGGTAAACACGTTAACGTGTGGCAGGGTGATTAACTTAGGCCTTCGATGTGGCAAGGAGGTGTGGAGACAGCAAGATCTCGTGAACTGAACTCCAGATCCCAAATCTCACCTTTCAAGTCATCTACATTAAACTCAGAGTCGTCTTTTCAAAGTGCGTCTCTGCAGGGGGTTTAGCTCAGTGGCACAAGCGCCAGCTTGGTAGGTGTGAGCCTGTCAGTTCGATCCCTGGTACCGCCCCCCTCCCAATCAAAGTTCGTCTCTGACCGCTCCATCTCCCAGACCTCCCCAAACCTCAACTGCTCTGAGCCCGCAGCGCGGGCGCCGGCTCCCCGATGCAGGGCACACTCTTCTTGAGCCCCAACCGCCGGGACAACCTGGCTGGTCCTGGGGCCTCCGCTCAGCCTTGTCCCTTGACCGCCGCCCCGTCCGTCACTCCCGCCCCTCGCCCTCTGCAGCTCCCCAACCACGGATTGCTGCGTAGCGCAGCGCGCAGACCCGGTATCCAACCGCAGTGCCCGGGCCGGGCGCGCACGCGGAAGGAGCCAAGGGCGCAGGGAAAGAGAAGGCACATGAACGCCCAATGGACGCACGGAGAAGGCTCCCTGGAAGCCCGCGCTCAAAGAGAGGAGGGGCGGGCCTCGGTGTGGCGCGCCTGTGATGTCACGTCTGCGCCCGCCGCCGTGGCTCGCGGCGTTTCCGGCCGCTAGGCTGGGGAAATAGGCGGGGGCTCGGTGACCTCACCGGAAGTCGTGCGACGGAAGCGGGTCGAGCTGCGCGGAAGCCGCGGGGGCGGGGCGCGGAGGCGATGTGGGGCGGCGGCGGCGGCGGCCGGCGATGAGCGGCGGGTGCGCGTGAGAAGCCGGCGGGCGAGGCCGGGGGGCCCCGGAGCGCGAGCCGCAGGGCGGAGGGCGGGGGCGCGAGCGCGGCGGCCGGCGGCGAGGCGGCGGCCGAGAAGATGGCGGACGGCGACAGCGGCAGCGAGCGCGGTGGCGGCGGTGGCAGCAGCGGCGGGCCCGGCGGCTTCCAGCCCGCGCCCCGCGGCGGCGGCGGCGGTGAGCAGGAGACACAGGAACTGGCCTCAAAGCGGCTGGACATCCAAAACAAGCGCTTCTACCTGGACGTGAAGCAGAACGCCAAGGGCCGCTTCCTCAAGATCGCCGAGGTGGGCGCGGGCGGCTCCAAGAGCCGCCTCACGTTGTCCATGGCGGTCGCCGCCGAGTTCCGCGACTCGCTGGGCGACTTCATCGAGCACTACGCGCAGCTGGGCCCCAGCAGCCCCGAGCAGCTGGCGGCCGGCGCAGAGGAGGGCGGCGGGCCGCGGC
Source organism: Dasyprocta punctata (assembly GCA_004363535.1). NCBI lineage: Eukaryota > Metazoa > Chordata > Mammalia > Rodentia > Dasyproctidae > Dasyprocta > Dasyprocta punctata. The sequence goes on along the minus strand of RJWM01008262.1, from coordinate 18,913 downwards.
GCGCGCTCAAGAGCGAGTTCCTGGTGCGCGAGAACCGCAAGTACTACCTGGACCTCAAGGAGAACCAGCGCGGGCGCTTCTTGCGCATCCGCCAGACCGTGAACCGCGGCGGCGGCGGCTTCGGCGCGGGGCCCGGGCCCGGCGGCCTGCAGAGCGGCCAGACCATTGCGCTGCCGGCGCAGGGCCTCATCGAGTTCCGCGACGCGCTCGCCAAACTCATCGATGACTACGGAGCCGAAGACGACGAGCTGTCGGGCGGCCCGGGTGGCGGCGGCGGGCCCGGGGGCGGCCTGTACGGGGAACTCCCCGAGGGCACCTCCATCACGGTGGACTCCAAGCGCTTCTTCTTCGACGTGGGCTGCAACAAGTACGGCGTGTTCCTGCGGGTGAGCGAGGTGAAGCCGTCCTACCGCAACGCCATCACCGTGCCCTTCAAGGCCTGGGGCAAGTTCGGTGGCGCCTTCTGTCGGTACGCGGATGAGATGAAGGAGATCCAAGAGCGACAGAGGGATAAGCTTTATGAGCGCCGCGCCGGGGGTAGCGGTGGCGGTGACGAGTCAGAGGGCGAGGAGGTAGATGAGGATTGAAGCGTGCAGCCTCCCCCACCCCGCCACCGTCCCCTTGGCTAGAAAGTTCTCTTTCCCACTCATCCGCAGTGAGCTTGTGGAAGGAGAGCAAGGGAGACCTCCGAAAAGAGAAAACAAAAAACGAAAAATAATATAGTTAAGAGAACAGTCGAGGACAATACGAGAAAATCAGTAAAGTTCCAAGGAACTGACAGCAACCTGCAAAGAAGGACAACAGCGTCTCCTCAACCTGCAAAAGTCTCAGCTTGTTTCCCTACCTGGGTTCCTAAACCCATCAGGCGAACCCTGGAGAGAATAGATCTTTGAACATCTGGGCCCCAAAACCACCGAGTTTTCCCAGGCCCCACCCATTGGTAGCAGTTGAATTTGTGTTGTACCTGGGTAATCTCAAGATCTCATCAGGCCTCATCACTGTTGCAGCGTCTTCACCTCCATTGAAATCAGCATTTTGGATTTGGATCTTCGTGGAGTCTTTAGAAGAAAGAGGCCTTTGCGGATACCCAGTTCTGAGGATACAGGTTTATGGAAAAGATTGCAACTTTACACAATCACGGACAGAGCAGAATAATAATTCGAGAAGCCATTGGAAAATACAGAAAAAAAATTTGGGTCCATTTTTTAGAAAATGGTTTTGCGTGAAACCTGGACCAAGGCCCATGTCTTTTCTTTGCAGAATTGTTTTCTGGGATGCAAATGAATCCAGATATCAATGCTTGAACAAGAATCCATTACTAAAGTAGTTTTTAAAAGTTGGCAAAAATTCTTTTTTCCAGAAATAACAGAAAGTTTATGTTGGGGATTGCTGAGGTAGGCGCAAGAAGTCAGGCATAAAGCACAAGGCAAACTGTTTGAGTGGATTGGTTGCTGCTCACTAAAGTTCTTCCCTTGATCTCTAACTATGGAGGTCATTACCAAGAGATGGCTTGGATATGAATGAGAGCCAGATCCCTATGGCTCTACCGTATGAGCCAGTGAATTATGGCTAATTCGGCTGTTTGGGCCACTGGTTGGCTGCATTTTAAACCATAAAACTTGACTATTACCTGCAAAAGGAACAGTGTGGCTACAAGCCTGAGCTTTAATGGAATATACATCCTCACAGGAAAGTTGGAAATAACCAAAACTGAAGTCTTAATTTACCTTCAGTTTAATCTGTGGATTTCTTTGAATACTAAAGATCCTCAGGTCCAGAATTCCAGCATCATTTATTCTTTTAAAATGAATTTTTAAGAACTTGATCCATTGTTCAGTACCTCACAATCAAAGTTGGCAAATGATGGATGAGTGATTCAAGCAATGCACCCGTGGAAGCAGAAATCCATCTGTGAATGGAACTGAAGTGAGCGAACGTGCTGACTACATCCTCGAAGCATTTTTATACCATCTTGAAATTTCAGCAGACTGGCTTTTGCCGGTTTATCCAGCTGTCGTTCAAGAATAAAAGTTGGGGTTTTCAAGGATCGCCTCTTCTATATTTAAATGGATTTTCAGTAGAAATGATTTTTACTAATCAAGTTAATCCCACTCCCATCGAAAGGTATTCCTAGAAATGTCATAGACCTAGGTAACTTTGAATTGAATGAGAGCTCACGTTCTTTCCAAAGTTTTCAGGTATTCGTTGTGTGACACTTTCTCAACAGGAGGCAAGTAACCCCACCTCCACAATCTTAGTATTTTTTTTAACTGCATGCCTGCCCTTCATTTGAGCTGCCTTTTTAATTTATTGCATATCCTTTTTATTATCTTATTTTGGTATTCAATCTATACAATCTTTTTGTATTTATTGGGAAATAAGTAATATACAAAAAGGTCGTTTTCATGTATTTGTGGCTGAGAGGGAGGGAAATAATTGTGTATATAAATTAGGCTTTTTTAAAAAATAGACTATGATTCACAATATTCTTGATCTTAGATTTAAACAACAACAAAAAGTGGAAGAGCCACAAACATTGGTGCCCTTTTCAGACTTTCTCTACTCTCATCATCCACAGTAGAATTTTTAAACAGATTTTTTTAAAGCTTTTCTTTTAAATTTTTCTCCGTTGCAAAGAATGTTTCCTAAATTGTATGGGAGCAATAGTATTTTTGATGTTTTAATGACATCTGTATACTTGTACTGTATTTTGTACTACAAGGCAGCTGTTTTCAATAATGTCCTGCTGTATTTACCTATGTGTTTTGAGTGTTTATTTCTTTGCTGCGGAGAACAAATTCCTAGTTTTAGTAAAGGAGCTGAGAAGCTAGCGTTAGGTTTGCAGAAACTGCTTAAGTTTCCAACTCTGAGGCAGCAATGAAAATTAAGGTTGCAGCCGTTAGTTGATTGCTGTAACTGTTCCATTTTTTGAACCATGTACAATTCCTGTATAGACCAACTTGTTTTCTTGCTTCAGTGGTGGTTCTGTTGCTCAGCTGCGGTGAGCCAGTTCAATTTTGCAAAGGTGCAGTACCTCTCCTTTTCAAGGGGTTGGTTTATTTTTTCTTTTTGTTTGGCTGAATTGCAGTGACTAACCTTGCCATTCTACTTTGTAGAAATGACAGGGTCTTCACAATCCTTCACCAGTGGCTACTAAGCTATAATTAGCTGAATAGAAAGAATGTGGAAGTGGTCTGAGGCATATAGAGCAATATGCCAAGAACACTACCATATATGGCATCAGCTTTGGTTACCAGAGAAATTTTCTTAGTCATTAGACCATATAACAGTAATATATCATATGTAAATCTTTAGATACCAATTTGAGAATCCTCCAAAAAAAGGAGCAAAGAATGCATAAGCTATGTGTTGGCAAAAGTAATTTATATTAAAATTTTGACCTGCCTATGTAAGATTTAAGTGGTAAATGTCATAGTGGTGGGTTTTTAAGTCTTAACCAATCTCTAAGGTTTATTTCTCCTGCAGAGGGTGGTTAGAGGCCTCTCTTCCTGCTGTAGGAAGATTGCAGAAGGATGTGGATTAATTGTAGCATTTCACTGATCCTCATTCCAGTGACTAGGGGCAATAGAAATCTGCAAAGCACAGAGATTCATTGGGAAATACTAGTTTCTTGAAAGAAATGGTCTTTGTCAGTCCCATTGAGACGATGGCATTGTACAAACTATGGGAAACAACCAACTGGTTTTGTTTTTCGCGCTGTGTACTATTTGTGTTCGTACTCTGAAGGGTTTAGAGGTTTTTAAGTTTGGCAGACATCCCAGCTAATCAAAACAGTTCTATTCCTGAGGAGCAGGGAACTCTAAAGCTTCTCCTTCAGATAATTGGTGGAAGGTTTGTTTCTCCAACTACTGAAACTACTGAATGAGAAATCAGATTATAGGAACAGAATCAAAAGTAAAAATCTCTGAAGAGATCCTACTAATTTCTGGTTTCTATTGTCCCTACCCATCATTCTAGCAAGTGAAACAGCGGTTGTAGTCAGCAAATTTGTCAGTGCATATGCTGCACAAAACAACACAAATCTGTATGGCACCAAAAATCCAAGTGAAACCTAAACCAAAAACCCAAACACCCTATGTAACTGTTGGAGGCATGTAGGTGGTACCAGTGACGGCGGCCGTGGCACATGGCGGCTGCTCGTCATGTCACTTTCCATAATTATTTACTGCAAAGTGACTGAGAGGCTTGTGGCACAGGCAGCCATTCACTTCCTGCTCCCTTTGTTACCTCTGGATCACTTTGCAGTAAATTGCAGGTCTTTAAAGAGTCAAGCTTCGGTTTTCTCAAAACAAAACAATTCTCCTGTCTTATCTGAAAATGCAGGGTTGTGGGCAGAAGAGGCTGGTTATAATAATGCCCTCATATTGAGTGGTCTGTAAACGGCTGCACACTTCCAGCGCGACGGTGGCTCAGACGCTGTGTGACTGTGACCTTGACTGGCTTTACAGGGGGTCGGGTGTAGTCTACACCAGGTGACTGTGCGTCTGCCTGGCTCTCCAGGTAGACGCTGCCGAGGGGAAGCTGGAGTGTGTAAGCCATGCACATAAGTATTCTTCACTGTAAATTTTGTTTTCATTTTTAACCCAATTATGGTACTTTGTCCAATGCACAACTGATCTCTCAGTAGATATTCATTTGAAAATAGTGTGGCCTTGATGAGTGAGAAGGGGAGGAGAGAAGTGGCTTTTTCACTAATGTAAAAATGCTGAGAGCGGCGGCTCGGCGGCTCTCGGCGTGGTTTGTGATGGGTCTCCTTTTTGATTGGGGAAAGTCGATGTTTCTGACCCTGGAGATAATCTAATTGAGTTTTCTTCTGTTTTTAGGAAGTATCAGAATTGCTCTGATGAAAAACAAAGTTGACTGCTTTGATATCCAATCTCAGGTTTTAAAATATAGTGGTGTGAAATCTCACTACTATTATTAAAACAATTTTAATTTCGTATACCCAGAAGTCACACACGTAGGGCCTGTTCATCGAGCAGAGCCTCCATCTTTTTGCTCCTTTCCCACTCTGTACATCACTTGAAAAAGTTGTCAAGTGAGCTTGCATTGTATATTTCCATTTTAACCCTGACATTTCTCAAAGATAAAGCACTTTTTGATCATGAAATACATGGAATCGTTGTGTGATGTGGATCATGGTTTCTCAGGCTCCCCTAGATAATCTGCTTATGAATATTGTTTAACTCTGTAAGGAGAGTAGAAATCTTTGCTAATGTTAGGAAGTTTGTATTATTGATCCCGAATGCATTTTGCTAGTTTCCAATGGATGGGAGAGTAAACAATGCTGCATTCACAATTCAATGAGTTACTTTCCCTCGAGCCTTAAGGTAACTTTTTTTTTTCTTTTCTGTCAACAACAGCACTGAAGTTATAGTAAATGAATGAGATTATCCGTTTTCAGGGTTGGTTTTAGAGTACTGTAAATCAATTAGCTGTCTTCCTAAAGAGTTTCAACTCCTGTTCGGTAGACTGGATAGTGGGTGTGTGGGTGGGTCTGGGAGGGGGGAGATGCTTTGTAGAAAAGAAAAAAGAAAAAAAGAACCATGTTTACCTTTAGAAAATATAGATGAAAAAAAAAATCATGTCCTATATCCCGTTTGAGGTTCCAGAGGTAAAGAGGAAATGGCAAATTATAACTTCATTTCCCCTGTCCTTAACTTACAGAAACAAAGACATTTGTTTTAAAATGTTAGCCCCCAGAAGCTCCAAGAGATAAGTGGGCTCTGGTGTGGTGAGTTTTAGTTAAAAGTCCCCTGTCCTAAAGCCAAGTTTCATTACTAATGGATTTAACAGACTGACTGAACAAATGGTCCAGTTGTCAGTACTGAAAATTAAATTTGGAAAAATCATAAAATGTTGTCATGAAGTCTTATTCCCCTAGTGGTTCCCAGTTGATATCTGTGTCCCAATCCACATAAGGCCTTTATGAATGTATTTTATATTTCCTAGTGAAATAGGGAATATGCCATCAAGGTGATTTCTAGTCGCAATCTTACTTTCATCTGAAACTCTAATGAGTCATTCCAGTGGAGGCAGGCAGAGCCATGTTCCAACGACAGACACTGTGTCACTCATCTCACTGCTCAGTAGGACTTCATGAGAAGCTGACACTTCACCATTTCCTTCCGTAGATGATTCTGACAGTTTGAGGAAAGTTTTTGGGTTTTGTTTCTGTTTTGGTTTTTGGATGAAAGATTTTAACTTTTTATTAAACATGGGACTTTGAATTCAGGAGCCAGTTTTATAGCCCCCAAGTTGTTATTTACCATCCACTGCATGGATAAGAGACTGACCAGCTCTTTTTTATGTGATGAAATGTAGGTCCCGGGTAGTGGAGAGAAAGCCCATTCAGTGGTGTTAGCATATTGCAGAAGGCAGGAGTTGATGTCTTTTTTTTCCCCCTACTGTCAGTAACTCTAGAAGCTAAGAAAATTTATTTGGGTGCTCTCATTTCTTAAAGGCAAAATATTTTATCCCCTTCCGTTGCAAAGTCAGGCTGGTTGGTAAAATCTTAATATTTGGAAATAGAGCTGGGCATGTTGGCACATGCCTTTAATCCCAGCACTCAGGAGGCTGAGGCAGGAGGATCATTGTGAGTTCGAGACCAACCTGGGATACAAAGTGAGTTCAAGGCCTGCCTGAACTGCATAGTGAGACCCTGTCTCAAAAAACAGGGCCGTGGATTTAGCTCAGGGGTGTAAGCGCCTGCCTAGCAGGCACAAGGTTGTGAGTTCAATCCCCAGTACAAAAAAAAAAAAAATTGGAAATAGAATGGTGAGTGATTTATTTCTTCCCTTCATAAATTCTTTCTTCAGGGACAAAACTATAGGGAGGGTCCCAATATATTTTAAAAGAACAGGATTATATCACTAAACATTTAAAGGAATTTGGGAGTTACTTTTGTTGTTTTTTTGTTGTTGTTTTGAGACAGGGTCTCACTATATAGTGTAGGCTACCTTGAACGCATTTATGTAGTCCAGGTTGGCCTCAAACTGCAATCCTCCTGCCTCAGCCTCCTGAGCGCTGGGACTATAGGCGTGTGCCACCATTCCTGGCGGGAGTTTCATTTTAAACTGATACTAGGTGTAAACCCTTTCTCCTGGCCCACGTGTCACCCACTGTGGACAGAATCTCTTTGGCTTCCTAAGTGTCATTAAATTGGGCAGAAAGTCTAGGAACTATGTTTAAATCAGCAGGTACATTCTGCCAGGAGTCCATGGCTTTGCAGGTCTTGGTAGCAGGCGAGTGTTTGTTTCTGAGACTCACCCATATCTGAGTAGCACCTAAGATGATCAGCGTACATGATCTTGCCTCTTCTGAAGTCTAGAACAGTTAAGTTGATAGAGATTGATTCTTTGGAACTTTCATCCAAATGTCTTTCCAAGACTATTTTTCAGAATCATCCGTCTTGTGACGCGTGTCCAGATAGCTGGCATTCTGTGGCGTAGGAACCTCGCTCCTGCGCGTCTCCCGGTGGCTTAGGCTCTGCACTCCCGAGCTGGGACTGCTTGTGATGCACAAGTCATTCGAGTGAATTAAAACCAAATCTTGGTAGCAGGAAACAGCTTCCTGACCTAGATGTACAATTAGAGTGTAGGTTGGAAATTACTTTAAAAGGGTTTTTGGTATGTCTTCAATCTGTGTAAATACCAACATGCTTATTATGCATTGTAAACCAAGTGTGTTTGCCTATGTATAAATTTGTAGAACTGATTTCTGCTTCAAGTGAAGCTGCACCTTTAATTTTATAAGGTCCCCGTGCTATACGTGTTTGTAAATAGAACACTAAAATTTGTAGTGCTAGGATCAATTTGGGAATATCTGCTGAGAGACCAAAAAGTTCATTTTTTTAAGTACCTTGGTTAAAGAGTAAAGATTATTCCTGTTGCTTATTTTTTAAAAGAAGAATGCACTTTAACAAAGAGCTGCATGGGCAATTCAAACAAACCGTGAAGTGCAGTACCCATTCAGAAATCACACTTCCTGAAAACCGTTCAAAGCAGAGTCAGGGCGGGCTGTTGATCTCACTGCCTGTAGGTTGAAGCTCAGATTCTGACCAGTTCCAAGACAAGCAGGGCTGCTTGGAAAGAGCGATGCGAATACAGCCAGAAGCTTCCGACAGGTCTGTAAAGTGGCGGGTCCCGTATTTACCACTAACTAGCAAAACTGACAGAAAAACTCATAGAGAAAAAAGTCTAAGAACCCTTCCTGCTGGTGTGCACTCCTTACAATAGCAGACTTTTGCAAATGGAGTTTTACAGTCTATATTTAAAAAATTGTATGTTTGTAACAAATAAAGTATGCGGAAAAGTGAATGAGAACCTCGTGCCCGTGTCTCTTCCTTCAGGGGTCATACAGTGACCGAGGAACTGATGCCACCCCTTGGGGCTCACTGGGGACAGCTCAGAGTGGGTCTGGGCACAGAGCTAAGCCAGTGCACGACCAGAATTGCAAAGAAGCTGGAGGCTTTAGGGCAAAACCCACACCATTTTCTCCTGCTAGTTTTTCTTCTGTCACAGTGGTGGGCAAGACACTGCTGTCCCGGATGTTCGCTGGGCGGCGGCAGAGCAAGGCCAGTCTCCTCATGTCCTGATTTCCAAGGAAAGGTGAAACTCTGTCCGTTGAGCCTTCTGAGTCTGGTGTTGGGTTTTGTCCTTTGTATGAAGTCTCCCTGCATAGTCCAGAGTGGCCATCCTGCCTCACCCTCCCAGGTGCTGGGGTTCCAGGTGTGTGCCCCCACTTCCAGCCAGTACCCTAAGGGGTTCTTAGCTTTCTGGGCCGTATCTGTTGATACTTGTCATATTAGAAACTGGAAATCGTTTTAAGACAATAAGGGCACGCATTGTGTTTGCTGTCGGCGGCAACATCACACCACTCTCCCTAGAGAAGCCCCTATGGGCTCAGGAGCGAGAAAACTGGAAAAGGCTGTGACCATGTCACTGTGAAGATAGTTTCACCCTCAGGCTCCTGGAAAGCCTCGGGAACCCCTTGGGGACTCTGGGCCACTCTTGAGAACCACTGCCCTGGACAATACCTTACACCTCTAAAATAGAATGCAGGGTTGTGACAGATGAGATCCTCTAGTAAATCACCTCTCTAGCTCCGTCTCGCTGCAAGACAGTCCTGGGCACGCACCACCAGGCCAGCACAGCCCCCAGCTCCTGCTTGGGGGACACACGCTGCCACTGACCCCTAAAGTGGCCCCATCCTGAGAAAAGTTTGCAGTGAAATCCTTTGGAAAGCCCAGCACTCTGGGGGCTGAGGCAGGAGGGTCACCACTGAGTTTGAGGCCAGCCTGCACTACATAGTACAAGCCTGTGGGAAAGAGAAAAGGGGAACTCCTTTCACACTGGTGGCTGCAGTGCCTCACGAGGAAAATCTAGGATCTCGCAAACACGGAGAGCCCCTTTAGCACATCCTGGAGTCACCCAGAGTCTGGTTGAACCGGGGACACCTGAGGTCCCGACTCAGCTCCCAAGGATATCGAGACTCGCTGCAGAGAGGACTACGGTCACAGTCCCAGTCCTGGGGACAGTGAGTTCTCGGGAAAGCCTGACACCAGAGCCCTGGTTCTCCTGCAGCCCTGCAGAGGCGCAGCCCAGTTCAAGGAGCAGAGGTGGTGAGGCCCAAAGAGCTACACTGAGCAGTGGCTGGAGGAACGGGCTAAGGCTTTGCGGGCTGGGTGCTGCTGAAGCTGTGAGCGAGGTCCCATCCCTGGTTCCTTCATCCCCAACCAACAGTGGGATCCCGGCAAACAGCTTTCTCCCACACAAATCTTCAGGTCCTCCAAGTATCACCGGCTTTTCCGGAGAGCCCAGCACGATTTGGGGAAGCCAGAGCCACCTGGTGGTCACTAACAAAATCTTTTCATAACCCTCACACCAGATTCATTTGCAAATTTGCTCCTTCAATTCATTGGGCAGCTACTGGGCACCAGGCACTGTGCTGGGCAGAGAGGACATGATCCAAGGTCCAAACAACTTGCAGTTTAGTAACTTGGGGAGAAGAGCAGAACAAACCTAGGAAGAATCAGTCTTCCTGGCTTCTGACCGGACCACAAAGAAAGGGATTTGCAATCACATTCCCAACCTGGGCCTTTACCCCTCCCAAGGGACAGCACCTCTGAAATTAAAAGAGAGAGAGAGAGACATAGCCAGGTGTGATGGCGCATACCCATAATCCCAGTGCTCAGAAGGCTGAGGCAGGAGGATTGATGTGAGTTGAAGCCCACTCTGGGTTACATAGTGAGTTCAAAACCAGCCTGAATTACATAAAGTCTGTCTCAAAAAACAAAAAACAGAATAAAATGCTATATAGTCTCCTATCAGAGTGAAGAGCCTACAACACCCTATTCAATGATGAGTACCAACTGGTCCCTCTGTATGTTAAAATCATATTTTCTTTTACCAGGACACAATGGTTCTAAAGTGACCTTGCAAGCGGAGACTCGAACCAAACAGACTCATCAGCTGCTTGGTGTTAGGGTGCAGTGGCGAACTGAAAATAGTCTCGCTCGCTGCTGCTCCTCCTCCCATCCTTAATCCCAAGCTGAGAAAGAATCACGTTTATAGATTAGAAGAGGCCAGGGATATAGCTCAGCGGCATAAGTGCCTGCCTGGCAAGTGCAAGGTCCTGAGTTTGATTCCTGGTACCAAAAATAAATAAGAACAAGCACTCGTTCATTCACGCAACCACAGGTCAGGGTTCCCAGTGGACATCTGGGGAGAATGGGCGAAGCCTTTGGGGACACAGGCCCGGCGCTAGGCCTGGTGGAGCAGATTTCCACTGCTCTTCTGGCTCAGGATTCCTCCAGGAAGCCCTCCGAGGGGGTGGGGCACAGGCCCCTCACATGGAGCTACACCCCCCCACCCTTTAACTCTTTTATTTTGAGACAGAGTCTCACAAAGCTGCTAACTCACCCAAGCTGGGCTCAAACTTGAGATCCTCCTGTTTCACCCTCCTGAAAGCACTGACTGGGATTACACACACAGACTGCCACACCCAGGCTCCAGACTTTATTCCATCACAAAACTAATATGCACTTATTTTAATAAATGTATAGCCAGGCATGGTGGCGCACTCCTTTAATCACAGCATCCGGGAGGCTAAGGTAGGTGAAGTGTTGTGAGTTCGAGGCCAGCTTGGGCTATGAGAGCACAAGGCCAGCCTGAGCTACATAGTGCAAACCTGCCTCAAAAAAAAACTAGGGCTGGAAGTTTGGCTCAGTGGCTTAAGCACCTATCTGGCAGGTGTGAGGCTGTGAGTTCAATCCCTGGTGCCATAAAAAAAAGAAAAGTATATATATATGTTAATCACTGTAAAGGCAAACCCATTCTTTATTTTTTTTTACTTTAAAGATAGTAAAATCCAATAAAACATAGCAGAACAAAGTCAATCAAAACAAAACAGTAGAACTGGTACAGAACTTCAAAGAAAGATGCTATGAAAACAATAGCTACTATAGTATATCTTGTTATTTTCAGAATAGTTGACCATTCCAACAGGTATAGTAAAATTAAACCAAAATCAAAACACAATAAAACCAATAAAATAAAGCAAAAAAAATTAATCAGAATAAAGCAAAACAATGAGAACAATATTGGGTCTCAAAGACAAGACAGAAGAGAATCCCCCATATTTGCTACATTGCCTACTGTCATCTTCCAAAGAGATGCTCAGACCACTGGCCCCAGGCCTGCAAAATCAACGAAACAATACAAGCATTTAGTTGCTTTATTTACCTTAGTTGCTATCAATTTAGCCAGACCTCCGAACTAGCCCATTGCTTATGACAGGTGTATGTGCGTGCGTGCGTGTGTGTGTGTGTGTGTGTGTGTGTGTGTGTTTGTCCTTGATTCTTAGCCTGCATGCTGGTAGGTGTACAGGAGGCACATGTTTCTCTTCCTGGAGTCCACACCGGGTGCGCAGTCCCCCGGAAGGCAGACTAGTTGTCTTCTGGTTGGAGCCACTCTGACCCCAAAACCCATTCTTTAAAGATAACTGCTGTAGCTGGGCATGGTGGTGCAGTTGTCTCAGCATTCTGGAGGCTGAGGCAGGAGAATCACTGTGAGGTTGAGGCTAGCCTGGGCTACATAGTGAGTTCAGGGCCTGGTGAACTACATAGAGAGACCCTGCCTCAAAAAAACAAAGCAAAAAAAAAAAAAAAAAAAAGCAATGCCCCTGCTCCTACCTATATCCCTTTCCAGTCTTGAAACTTCAGCCTAGATTTCGAAAAAGCATTTATGTTCACTTATTCTTATTGGGCCCACCCCATGCCTTGCTCAGAGCACAAGGGCCAGACCTTGCCCACCCCGTGAATACGTTGAAGAGGCAATGCGCGGCAGCGCCCAGAGTGATAGCAGGAAGCAGTGCACAGGGAAACGGCAGCACCCACCAAGGCAGAAGGGCCCAGCATGGCAGCTGCTGGCCTCCTGGGCATGGACACTGCTGGTGACTCACTCAGACAAGTGGCTCAGTCAGCGGTGTGCCTGCTCTTTCTGGTGGGGACCACAGACTCCCCTTTGGCTACAACTATGGGACCATCCTCCCGCACCCTTGAGTGTTGGAGACCACTACGAAGCGGCTCTGAGCAGGATTTAAAATTTACTAATTGGTTTTTTATTTATCTGTGAGCCTGTCCAAGGCCTAGGCCCCTTGCCTGGTGATGGGAGCTGATTCATAGAAAATGAACCTCTATGAATCACTGGTCCTGACTGAGGCCTGTAGTGACTGATGAGGTCAGAGATACCTCAAAGGGCAAGGTAAAGAAGGCCGCAGCTAAGGACATCTTGGCTCAATAATCAATTATGCTAATAGAAGGGCCGGGAGTTTGGCTCAGTGACTTAAGCGCCTGTCTGAGGGGCGCAAGGTTGTGAGTTCAATCCCTGGTGCTGCAAAAAAAAAAAACAAAAAAAAAAAAAAAAAACTTATTAATTATGCTAATAGAGACTGCCCTGCAGGCGTCTTACTCTGCAGGCATCTCAGCCCCACCACAATGCCATTTTGGAGATAAGATAGTTCTCCTTTCCTGGCATGTTTTTCCTACTTGGAGATGTCCTTAAAATGACTCCCAAGTCCTGCTCAGTTCCGGCACCTCCCTCATATCCCCTCTCTGTGTACAATGGAAATAAATATGGGTAGTCCAGAGAAGCTCTTTGTCTTAGGCCTCATGACAGCTACAGAGTCAAGAACTCTGTAGAGGCTTTGACCCTCCTGGAGCCCTAAAACCATACCATTTTTTTCATTTATCTAATCCTTCACCATACACTCGTTCAGGAGGTTGGGGATCTAGGCCAGGTCCCCGATACTCGAGGGCTCCAGCTCTACACGGTGGGCGGAACTTAGGCCTGAAACCCACATCCAGAATGTTCGAAGGCTTCCCCCCTTTTTTTTTTTTTTTTTTTTTTTTTTTGTGGCACCGGGGATTGAACTCCCAACCTCACGCCTGTTAGACAGGTGCTTAAGTCACTGAGCCAAACTCCCGGCCCTGGTTTTTGTTTTGTTTTGGTTTGTTTGTTTGTTTGTTTGTGGCACTGGGGATCAAACTCACAGCCTCACACCTGCCAGGCAGGCGCTTAAGCCACTGAGCCAAACTCCCAGCCCTAGTTTTTTGAGGCAGGGTCACACTATGTAGCTCAGACAGGCCTTGCGCTTGCGTTGTAGCCCAAGCTGGCCTCGAACTCCCAATGCTTCTCCTACCTCAGCCTCCCGAGTGCTGGGATTAAAGGCGTGCGCCACCACGCCCGGCTCAGTCTCCCTTTTTAAATTGTGTGCTTATGCATGTTGGCAATGCACGGTGATCACAGCCTTCTCAGGGAATGGAACACACACAGGTCACACCTTGATGGTTTTTATTCCCTAGTCTCCCCTTTCCCAGACCTCTGCCCTTTCCACAGTTTACCCCTCTGTTTCTTACTCTCTCTTATTTTGCTCTTTAAATGATTTATATTTTGGATCTCAGAGAAATCATGCAATACTTAACCTTCTGTGTCTGATTTATTTCACTTGGTATTATGGTCTCAAGAGCCATTCGTTTTCTTACAGATGACTAATGTATGCTTCTTCATGACTGAATACTACTCCACTGTGTACACTGATATCCGCTGATAGGCATGTAGGTCGCTTCGCCACTGTACCTACTGCTTGGCTTTCAAAGGCCCCCTGGCAGCGAGCTGGCTCTTTCGGTTTCCCTGCAAGCTCTCTCTTCCTCCACCAGGGCCATCTGATGACCTTGCTCTGCTGTGTTCTGGAGATGGCTGGTGGCACCAGTCACTCTTCCCGTCACTCAGCCCAGTAGTGGACAGTGCATCCTGGGGTGAGCACCGACCCCCCAAGCTCCTGTGGAGCCCAGGCCTGGCTGCCCAGGCTTCCGTGGCCAGGTGAGGTAACGGCCTTGCTGCAGGAGTGCATTTAACCTTAGAAGGAACCCTCAGTGCAGAGGAAGCCCCCGGTCTTTGGTGAATTTCAGCAAAGTCTGATAAATGGAGAGGGAGGTGGTGGCCGTGCACCGCTCTCCAGCCCTCCCTGGGCTCCAGCAGAGCTGAGCCGTGCCCCGTGGGAATCATCTGTGGCTCCCCAGGTTGCAGCCCTGCAACGGCTAAGGACACAAACATGGTCTAGCCAGGGAGGCTGAGGCAAGAGAATCACAAGTTCCAGGTCGGCCTGGGCAATGTAGCAAGGCCCTGTCTCATAAATTAAAAAAAGAAAAAAAAGGTCTAGGGCTACTGAGTGGCAGGAAGCTTGCTGAGCGTGCATGTGGATTTGATTCCCGATCCGGGGGGCAGTGGGTGGGGGGGGTGGCCCTGGGGCTGTGGTTCAGTGGCACAGCACGCACCCAGCACGTGTGAGACCCTGGGTTCCAGCCCCAGCGAGGCAAAATAGATTCCTATACATTCTGCCGTGGGCACCCCAGGGCCCTTTATTGGGTCCCAGAGAATCCAGATACCTAAAAGTAAATCGTAAATGGGAAACAGGTAGGTTCGGAAAATTCACACAGAAAGGTAGGGACGGCCCCTCCTTGTATGAAAACACGTTCGATCTGATACCGAGAGAAATGACCTCGGGGCGTTGCCCCTGGGTGCCGGGCAGCTGCCCAGCTCCTGAACCCGCTGATTGATTTCCGACCGCCTGCGCAGGAGGCAGAGGTACAGCGCGCCCCCAGCAGGACAGCAGCCGCCACGGCTCACTGCGCCTAAGCCGGCCAGGTAACCTCTTCCAGCCCTGGGCGTGGAAACCCAGCTCAATAAACTTGACTTGGACTCTCCTTTGGAGTTCTTCCAGGAGGTCCCGCCTGGAACCCCAGATTCAGGTTGATTGTGCTCTTTTTGTTTCATTTTGTTTTTTGAGAAAGTCTGGATATGTAGCCCAGGCTGGCCTTGAACTTGCAACAATCCTCCTGCCTCAGCCTCCTGAGTGTGGGGATCACAGGAGTGCATCAACACACCCGACAGGGCTGGGGTTTTTTTGTTTTTTTGTTTTTTTGTACCAGGGATTGAACTCATAACCTCACACCTGCCAGGTAGATGCTTAGGTCACTGAGCTAAATCCTCGGCCCTATTTTTTTGAGACAGGGTCTCACTATGCAGTTCAGGCTGGCCTTGAACTCACTTTGCAGTCCAGGCTGGTCTCAAACTCACAATGATCCTCCTGCCTCAGCCTCCCAAGTGCTGGGGGGGGAGCTGGCATTTTTTATCTCTAATTTTGAAGACTGATTATTTTCCATCTAGGCCTAATTTTCAAAGAAATGTGGTACATGTTTTTGGCCAAACGTCTGGGTTGAACCACTGTGTCCTAACCTTCTTTGTGTGTATAAAAAGCTGGCCATTTTTTAACTTGGAATAACAAGGCATTTCTTTTTTTTTTTTTTTCTGCAGGTTTGCCAGATTGGATGATTTTGTTCATCAAAAGAGGTGAAACCTATAATCTCAGCACACTGGACACCTGAGGTAGGAGGAGCTCAAATTCCAACCCAGTCTGGGAAACTTAACTACTTAGCAAGGTCTTTTATCAAAAATTAAAAATAAAAAGGACTGCGAAGGAAGTAATGGGGTGAAGGCCCAGGGCTCAATGCCTAGTATTGCCAAAAAAAAAAAAAAAAAAAAAAAAGGCGCATGTGTGCACGTGCGCATAGGGTAGCCTGGTAATTTCAACATTTCCTTCTTTATTGGCTTTTTGTTTTTACTGACTATAAGTCAAATTTGAAGACCCTCAGAACAGTTTAAAAAGAATAAATTATAGGTAGGCCCCTTGGTCATAAACCGATGGTCATTTCATACACTGTTCCACACCTTGCTTTTCTGTAGTCTAAATTTAAAAATAAGTAATATAGCTAGGCATGGTGGCCCCTGTAATCCCAGTACTCAGGAGGCTGAGGCAGGAGAACTGATGCAACTTTGAGGCCAGCCTGGGCCACATAGCAAGACCCTGCTAAAAAAAAATGTACATAATATGTATTTACATGGTTCAAGATTCAAATAATATAAAAAGGAGATGGAAAGCCCTTCATGCTGTGTCTATCATTTCCCTTCTTACCCTGAGTGGCATTTGCCCTGGATGGTCCCATTTTCTCTGTTGTCTTAATGTCTCATTAACTTAGCATTTGTCTTAGGATTTTTACTTTTATTTAAAAAAGAGAAGAAGCCGGGCATGGTGACACACATCTTTAATCCCAGCACTTGGAAGGCTGAGGCAGGAGGATCACTGTGAGTTCGAGAGCAGCCTGGGCTACAAAGTGAGTTCAAGGCCAGCCTGAACTCCCTAGTGAGACCCTGTCTCAAAAAATAAGGCAGAGGAGTTAGCTCAGTGGCGTAAACGCCTGCCTGGCAGGCACGAGGTTGTGAGTTTGATCCCAGGTACCAAAAAAAACAAAGGACCTGCAGTTGGGACTCTGAGGCAGAAAGATCACTGTGTGTTCAAGACCAAGCTGGACTACATAGTGAGACCCTGTCTCCAAAAACTAAATAAATAAAGGAAGAGACTAGTTTATACCTGTTTCATCCTCCCCCCGCCCCAGCTTGTTATGGGCTGGTACTACAGCCAGTGAAGCGTGTTCCCACCCGGACAGTAGGTGAGATTTGAGTGAGGACCAGCGGCAGCACGATGACTTCCTTTCCAAACTCAGTGCCTGCTTCCCCGTGGTGCCCCCACAGGCCCCTCCTGAGATGGAGGAAGCATCAGACTCCAGCAAGGGCAGAGAAGGTTGCAGCTGCTGTCAGGGTCGGTAGTAAATCACAGGTAGGGATGTGCGTCTTCGTTACCAGAACACAGCGCCGGACACCAAGATTTAACCTTGGAGCAAAAGACTAATTTTGTCACCAAGGGCCGGGGGTTTAGCTCAGTGGCACAAGCACCTACCTGGCAGGTGCGAGGTTGTGAATTCCATCTCCGGTACCAAAAAAAGAAAAAAACTTTAACTTTGTCATCAAGGAGCATAAACATGGGTCTGCCATGACCCACACTTTTTTTTTTTTTTTTTTTTTTTTTTTTTTTTTGCGGCACCAGGGATCGAACTCACAACCTCGCACTTGCCAGGGCAGGCGCTTAAGCCGCTGAGCCAAACTCCCAGCCCCAGTCTTTTGAGGCAGGGTCGCACTATGTAGCTCAGGCTGGCCTTGCGCTCGCATTGTAGCCCAAGCTGGGCTTGAACTCACAACGCTCCTCCTACCTCAGCCTCCCGAGTGCTGGGATTAAAGGTGTGCGCCACCATGCCCGGCTTAGAATATTTCTATTGATGAATTATTAATTTTAATTTTGAGTTTTATTATATTAAACAATGACTTAAAAGGAAAAAGTCATAAAGATGTATTGAGTTTTTAATATTGTTTATAAAAATACACCAAAATTTTTAACATCGACTGGTTTTTGGTGCACAAAGTCTAAAGAAGAACATCAGAAATGAATTCCCATATGAGCTACAATGAAAATATCAATAGCCCTCTACCAAAAAAAATCTTTACTTCAATTATCACACCTAAGGCAGTCTGCACACAAGACAACGGCACATTCCCAACACACACATCTCTTACCCTGACAGCACGTTTTATCTTCCTGGCCTTTTTGTAGGACATACTGGACATCTCAATGGTCTTGCTGTTTTGTCAGGAGGTTCTTATTATATTATACAGTGTGTAGTTAACAGAAACATCAAATATCAACAAAATTAATTATTAAATTATTTTTAATTAACATGTATTAAAAATTATTAATATGTATTGTGTGTTTAGAGTATATATCAACATTTTCACATCAGCTGTGCACTTGCTTACAAAACCTAAACATGATAACGTGAGAAATAAAAACCCATGTGAATTACAGTGCAAATGCAAACAAAAATCTACCACAGAAATAAGCTCTGCTTCAACTGTCACAACCAAGGCAGACCTCACACATGACAACCACATTTTCCAAACACAAGTATTGCTTGCACTGATAGTGTGTGGGTTCTGTTTTCCTGTACTTTTTTTGCAGGGCACAATTGACATCTTTTTTTGTTTTCCTGTTGTTGTCGTAGTAGGCCTTTGCGATGCTGTGTCTGCCTGTTTACCTGTCAGCTCACCAGTGTGTTCCACAATTTTTTGTGTAGTTCTCTGGGCAAAAACATTTTGTTTTTCCTCTGCTACCAATGATCTCTTCTGAGCTCCAGTCCCAAACCTCTAAGAAAATTTCTCCATGATATTTTGTACTTGCTGTTTTCTTTGTAAACTATCAAACCATTTATGCTGCCCATGTTTAGGATCGAGTGAAAACCAACCATTCGTCAATGCTTCATTTCAGGTGTTCCCACAGTTGCTGCATAACTCAATGACATCTACTGCACTTTTGGTTTTGTTGTAGAAAGTTTTCATCTCAGGATTCTGTTTTGTCAAGTGTTGTAGTCAGGGGTTACAGGGAG
>RJWM01008261.1:0-73759 GCA_004363535.1 Dasyprocta punctata | reverse complement strand
TGTAAAATTTTTCTATTTCTGTTCTAAATAACTGTTCTAGTTATTCTTAATTCTCCACCAAGTAATGAGAAGTATGTGATATTAAAATAATTACCTCAAATACCCATTCTCAGTGAGTCATTTAGAAGTGAAGGGCAAGTAATCAAAAGGCTGGAGGTTCATAATTAACAAAACATTTGCTATGGTAGATATTTTTAAAAGGCAAGGGGATCTTTCAATGATTTCCTCAAGTAAGCTTTAAATTGTCAATAATATAGAAATTCACATCACAATTATACCATATATTATAGATATTCACTTGAAAAATTTAGTGATTTTCACAATGAAAGAAAATGAGGGGGAAAATAAACTATCTTTGAAATAGATACCTTTACAAAAATCTAGAACATTGACAAGCATTTGGCTTGATGGTTTATGTGGCTGTGATCCTCTGATCCTGATCCTTTGTCACACACTTCAGTTGAATCAGAATGAAAACAGAGGCCTGTCTTAACTTGGAGTTTCCCAGAATCAGAATAAGTGAATGGGTTGAAGGATAGATGAGTCCAATAGACAGGGTAAGTGCATGGACCAGGTCACTCTGAGGCATCTGAGAAATCCATGATACAAGAAGGGATAGAAAATAACTAGTGTAGAGTAGAAGGAAAGAGACCACAATTTTCAGGGCATTGATATGGGCATTGGTCCTTGGATCTCTGTATCCTTTGGAATTGAGTTGCATCTTCTGGAGGTGTTTCCATAAGGAGATGATAAGCAGCAGAAAAGAAATCAAAGCCAGAATAAATGGTGTGAGGGAGAACAAGGTCATGTTGAATATGATGAGCATTGATAATGTCGCAGAGTCACTCACTGTGGAATTCCAAGTTGTGTTTGCTTCATGTCCGTGTTTCCAGTCTTCAATGTGTGTGTTTATTTGCACCATATTTAAAACCAAAAAAACCAAGTTTCCTAGCAATATGGTCAGAATCACTTTTTTTACTCTCCACTTCAGATAGAGAAAAACAGGCCTGGAGAAACTGGCTATTTTGAGCAAATAAAAGATGCTGAGGATTGTAGCTAACCAGAGACTGAAATGATTGAAAACTACCCAGATAAATATAGCAATTTTTATTGTTTCTTCATCCACAGTTGAAAATGAATAATGAAGAGGTTTTAAACAACTTACTAATATTTCCCAGATCACACCAATTCTGGAAATTGCCAAGATGATGAGGATTTGATCCACTGAGGAGAGCTTTCTTTTATTGACCCAGTCAATGACGTTTATCAGTACTATAAATCCATTGCTCAAATTTCCAATTATGAACTGCACAACTATTATGAGGGTGATGAAATTTTGCAGGCCACTTTCCATATCCAAACTGAGAAAATTCAATGCCGAATATCACTGATGTTTACTTGCTGATCTAAAATGTCACGAACGCCTTTAAATATACAGCTAAGTCCTTCCTCCTCCTATTTCTCTCGCACCATCTTTAACCTGTGGATCTAGTGCTAAACCAAAAATCTCCGAAGTTTATTTTTTAATATGAAGGTAGTTGTTTTGACAAAGTCTTTTTCCCCCAATTTTTCTGCCAAGCCTTATTTAAAAGGTTTAGTTCCCCAAGATGGGTCAAAATATTTTTCATAGACGATTATGAAACAAAATTATGTTCACATTTGCTAACATGCAAATAAGGATAGATTCTGTTTCAAAGTTTTATACTATTGCTTTGCTTCAGTGGCAAAAATTTGAGTTCTACCAACTTGAATTCTAAGGCCTATAGAGATCTGGTTGATAAAATATTTAGCTAAATGAAGCATTTGTGTTTAAAAGGATTGTTACTGACAATTTATGAAGCATGCAAAGATAGGACTAATTTATTTCAAGAAAGTCCTCAATTTCCAGGGCACAGAGGTCCCATGTGGTCAGTACCAGGAATGAAGAAAAATTCATTCACAGAGCACTAGTCTTCCTCACCCCTGTTTTTCGCCATTGGGCAGGGCCCCATAATGTGCCCCCTAGCCAGCAAATGCCTTCTGGTCTTACTGCTTTCCTCCTCATATTTCTTTTCCAAACATAGAAGTGAACAAAAATGAGTTTTAAAAATCAGGACCAACTACAAAAGATATAGAACTACATTTTGCCATGTTTCACAATTTATAACCAAGGAAAGAGATATTCAGTTTTGAAGAGCAAACTTTGTTCACCCCACTTCACTCTCTAACAACCCAGGAAAAGAAAGCAAATCAGCAAAATTCTGAAAATATGGAGATGAAAATTGGTGACCTAACACAACATTCATGTAAACAGAGTGCTATTTTATCTTGATTATAGTGTAACAGTTAATTTACTTATTAAAGGAGAAAAACTAGATATGAATTATAAATGCAACTTATTCATGTAAGCTTTGCTAGGTGATTGACAGAAAACTCAAATTCACAAATTTAATTGTATCATTTTTGATGATTTGCAAACTTCAGGCACAGCAAAATACTTATGAAGCAATTTTCCCTTTTGTTATTTTGATGGTACAATTGTTAAAATAGAATAGATTTCCTCTAAAAAGATTTTTAACTTTGTGACTTAATAATTTAGATATGTGATATATGGTCCTCCATTTGCATTTTTGGAACAAGCCTGAAGAAATTCTTTATAACTTATTTTTGAGCAAACAAGATGTTCTTCCTGTATATCTAGAAAGGGTTATCACCAAGAATCTGCACAAATACATCACCTGGCAGACAAGACAGTGATTGCATATGAGAAAATGCCATAGACCTATGGAATTTGTGTCTAATATTTGATAAAGATTTGGAGTTATAGTTTTGGGGTTACATGTGCCTGGTGCATTTCCATAAGAGAAGGGTTTGGAATGGCAGACCAAAGAAAAATGGCGTTTCATTTCTCTAGGAGAAGAACAGATTCCACAGAAAAAAACACAGAAAGGTTTTGAAAGTCTGAATTGAAAAGAAAAAGGCAGTAAAATGTAGGAACAGGAGATGAGGAAAGATCTAACTATTTTCCATAGATTATGGAAATAATCATATGAGATACAGGCTTCTAATATTTCCCTACCCTTACTTGAGTTATCTTGATACCTTCATATGACTTTGCATGCTAAGTGTATACAGAGCATTGTTATTCTTGTGTTATGCAATAACTGCAGAATGCAAAATAATATGTACAGTGTTATTCCTTTTAAATGAAATTTAACAACATACAAAGCTAACATAGTTTAGAGATACTCACTAAAGTGTAAAAGATATAAAATAAAACAAGATAGCAATTACCAAACATTCATTAAGGAGGGTTCCAGCAGGAATGAAGATGTCGGGGTCTCTTAGAGTTTGAAAAATTGCTTGTGTGCATGGCTTTACATATTGCCCTTGGTTTTAAAAACCTGCATGAAATATTTCCCCTTCATTAAGAATGAGGTTTCTTTAAAAAAAATTGCCTGTAGAATACTTGTGAATTTGCCTTTGTATTAAAATTTTCTACCCAGCTGTCCTAGTTTGTTGATTTTTATTTATGCTTCACTGAGTTACTCTACCACATATGCTTTTCATCCTGCTATTTTGTCATATTGTGGTTAGTTTTCTAGCATTTTAGAAAGTTTACAATGCTGGGATAAATCTACCTTGAGCAGGGTGTATTACTCTTCTCTAGCATTGCTTCATTTGATTTTCCAATATTGTGGTAAAACATTTGCATCTCTGCTTGTAAAAAAAATCGACATTTTAATTTTTATTTCTCACACTGCACTTATCAGATTTGGTGTAAAGATTCTCAATCCTCATAACATTTGTTAAGAAATGTTTCTTTTCTGATTTCTTTTGATATATAACATACACAGAGCATTTAATTAAGACTAGGTGTTCTGTTTGGAAGTATTCACTAATATAAAAACCTTTCGAGTTGCCAGAGTGGAATTTATAAATCTGAGAGCTCCTATCATCTTCATTCCTGACTGAAACCCTCCTTAACTTTTGTTTGGTAAATACAATTGCTATATTGTTTTATTTCATATCTTTTACGTTTTAGTAGGTGTACCTAAACACTAGGCTGACTTCTCATGATTTTAATTGTATATAAAAGGAATAATATTGCACGTATTATTTCACATTTTGCTAATTTTGATCAATAGTATTTCTAAGAATTACTTATGCTATAAGCAAATAGATCATTTTATGGTGAGCAACATTAATGGGATGAGTATTCATAATTTATGTATTCTAATAGAACTGCATTTTGAGCTTTTTAGGGAATTATGATAAAAATGCTATTAACATTTTTAATATGGAATTTATTTTTGGCACATTTCTATAATTTTGGTCTAGACCTGTTATATTGCTTATTTCTCTTCTGATTTTCTAGATATTCATCAATTTCTGATAATTATATTATGTAATTGTAAAAATGTGTTCTTACTGTTTTTAATTCCTGCAGATAGTTTCCTTCAATATTTTGCATTACTATTTGCATATGTTTTCATGACTTGTTTTACCATAAGTGTGCCAATTTTATACCTCTACTAAATAGCTAAATACAACATGGCTAATCTTTTAAAATATATTATCTTTAATTAATTTCTTACATTTACTACTGCATATCTTGACTGCCTATAAGTATTTTGCTGTACTTTTCTACTTTAATGAAATAAATATTATTATATTAATTTTCATCCTTTTCATGACATATCCATTCTAAAAATACTGAAGTAAATTTTCCTCCAAGAATTTCTAACAGTCTTATTATGGTCCATTTATACTTAAATTGACATATTTTCTAAATATTCTTTAGATCGTTTTCATTGTTAATGAGCAAGAGGACATATTATTGGTTCCTGAAAATCAAATTAAGAAGTACAAAAACATTTGGTACACTGTCACAAAAGATTATTTGTAAAATACAACATGTATTTGAGGATTTTGTTAGTTTAGGGAGGGAAAATATTAATTGACAAATATTAGTGATGCATTTGACAATTTTTAAAAGTTGAATTCAGAAAACAATTGCCTAATTTATGAATAGAAACAAAAATGATTAGAACATCTAGAAACTCAGAGACTTACAGAGCTGGGATAGGCAACTGCTTCTTAACATAAAAAGAGTATTTGAGTACGAAAACCTGTTTAAACTCAGTTTTAAGGCTAAGATTATCTCAAGAGTGTTACTGCCAAATCCTGTAAAGGCTTGGGATTGGGTTACATTTACAGATAAAGGTCCCACTGAGAGATATACAGTCAATAAATCCTCTCAATTTTACAAAGTCACTCAAAGCAGAGGCAAAATTTCTGACTTTTCTGATGAAATCTAATGCTTTAAGTATCTGCTGTTAAATCCAGAAAGAAAGGCCTGGGGTTGAAGCAGTGAAAAACAGCAAAGATAAGAAGGGTGACTGGCAAAGAACTGTGAGTCGTCTTGCAGGCACATGAAGCTGACTGGAATCACACAGAACCCTGAATTTTAAGAGTTGTGCTTCTGAAAGAATTGCCAGTCAAGACTGGGTCATCTGTATTGAGGTAAATTAAAAAGGTGACCAGGTATAATGAATCATTTGGCAGACAAAGTCCACGAACCACATAAGTGACCTCGACTTTGCTTGATTTGCATAAGTGAAACTTAATTTATCTCTTGTAAATTCTATATTAAAGGAAGATCAAACTTAAAGCTCAACCAGTCAGAAGCAGCCAACAAAATTAGCTTTCTTCCAGAACAAGGCAAATGAAACAACTGCCTTCTGTACCAAACATTTTCTCTGCTGTGCTTCTGCTCCATCATAGCTACATCGCCCCTTTGTGTCCTTTGGTGAAACTCCTGAACCATTTCTGTTTGGAATCTCCTAATTTATAAATCCTCATTTGAGCAAATAAATTTTTTAAATTGCATTGTTACTTTCAATATACCTTTTATAACACGGTTTAAAATCCTTTTCAAGAGATTTATCATAGCTGGGAGTTTGGCTCAGTGACTTAAGCGCCTGTCTGACAGGCGCAAGGTTGTGAGTTCAATTCCCAGTGCCACAAAAAAATAAAAAAAAAAAAAGAGAGAGAGATTTATCATATTTTAAAGAGAAGCTGAAAACCACAGAATACACAAATATCTTACAGACAGCACTTTTTTTTCTAGTTTTAAAATACTTATATTCTTCTTTCTTCCCAGGATGCCATCCACTTTAGATGGAACTAAGGGAACCCCGATGCAGCTAAGGAACCCAGGGAAAACACCAATAGTAATCAGCTACGTCTTCGTATTACCCATTTGAAAGACTAATGTGAAGCAAGATACTGAGGCAAGTAAGTGGTAGATTTAAAAATACATAAAAGCTTCAGTCAAAGATCAAGCAAAATATCATTCTTACAATTTTGCTAGTGATAGAAAGATCTGAAAGGAACTCTCATGGGAATGAGTTGGATCACCATTAAGAAATATATTCAGGATCTGAGCTGAAGAGAATGAGGTCACTTAAGCAGATGCACTGTGCTCTCCCGTCTCACAGCAGTTGTGAATCCCATAGTGAGTACCACCGTGAAAATGTCCTCTGGTGGATTTGGCTTTTTTTCAGAGAGAGAATTTCTAGATTTTATAATGAATTTGCATATTTAATTAAAATACTAATATAATGAGTTGATATTTAATTACTTTTTCACTATTTCTGTGTTAGCATTTAATTCTATTTTTTTTAAAAAACAGTCTATTGTACAATACATAGGGTCACATCAGTTTGTATGAAATAAAAAATATCATTTTAAGTGCTTTCACCAGAAATTTCCATACTAGAAATGTTTTATTTCCATTTTAGCAAATATTTCTTTTCTTTTAAGAGAGTCACAGATGATAATTTTCCATATTCAAAAGAAGAGTCAAACAATAAAGTCTAAAGTTCTCAGATACAAATATAGGCAGTTTTCTTTTCATTGTTTTCCGTTTGCAGTTTATGAACACATTACAGTCCTAAAATTAGGAGGCCAATAGGAGATTGGAGCACGGAACTGTCTGGAATCTCTGCATTTAGAGATGGCAATCTTCCATCTGTAATGATAAGCATTCTAATTTATTAGATTTTAAAGCATTTAGTATCAGGAGTGAATATAAAAGCAGGGGTCAAATTCAGACCCATCATTCATTAGTCATAAATACTTTGATAGTAAGCAATTTTAATTATGCAGAGGAACCATACTTCTGCTCTGGAAAAATATATTGATGAAAAGATGAAAACAGAATCCATGAATAACTTTTGCATTGCTAGCCATTTGAGTATATTCCATTTCATCCAAACAAAGCTTAGAAGGCATGTTCTCTACATTTAAAATAATGTCTTCACAACTTTGATGATTATAGAACTATTTATGATATTTTTTCTGTCTTTGATTATGCTTTTACTTCTTACATTAAGTCATCGATTTTCTGTTTATTTTGGAGAAAAGCATATGCTGTAGATTCATTTAATTTCAAATTGTAATACTGGTAGTATAAAACTATTGAAGATTTAACTTTTCTCCACTGGTTGAAGGTGCATATCTATTGCACAAAATATATTTGTAAAGAAAACTTGTCTAAATTCTCTTCTCTCCTGTTGCCCTG
This sequence comes from Dasyprocta punctata, assembly GCA_004363535.1. Taxonomy (NCBI): domain Eukaryota; kingdom Metazoa; phylum Chordata; class Mammalia; order Rodentia; family Dasyproctidae; genus Dasyprocta; species Dasyprocta punctata. The sequence continues at coordinate 66,192 of RJWM01008261.1, read as the reverse complement.
GTGGTGGCTCTACATTTCTCTATGAAGACAAGCTGTACTACTTCTTCAAGGGTGTATCAGAGGGCAGAAGCATGAGGGTATAGGCTTATGTAACTAATGAGTTGTTAGATACCTGTTTTGGGACAGACCAATTACATTGTTTTTATAACCAAAATGTATGTTCAGTATATTTACTCCTACCTAGGTTCAATTCCTGGGTTAGATTTCACACCAGATGTCTTGACAGTGTGTGGAGTGGGCCCAGAAAGGTTTCTGTTAGGGCAAGTTGCCATAGACATAGAATAATCAGCATTTATTTATTTATTTATTTATTTTGGTACTGGAGATTGAATGCACTACCTCGTGCTCACCGGGCAGGGACTTATGCTACTGAGTTAAATCCCCAGCTCCTAATCAGCTCATTTAAGGGCACAAACTCTGGTTCTTTTTCATCTTGGAACCTGTACCTTTTCAGTGATATAAATAAACTAATAAAAAATAATTTAGAATTGTAAACATAATAAGGGCTTTTGGACTCAAACACATTTGCTCATATGGAGAGAGATTAGAAAAAAAATGATGGATCTCAAATGTCTACAAAAATAAACATTTATGGACATGCACAAGTACCTAAAATACTAAATGAAGATTATGAGATCTGCCTCCACATTACTATTTAGACATGCTCAAATATATGTTGTGTTTGAGGGATAGTTTCAGACATGGATGATATTGCCAAGGGAGTTGATAATCATTTGATTGTTTTACTATAAAATTCCAAAACTTCTCCCACATTTTTGGGTCTTGTTGATATATCCCACTTCCAGTATGAATTGTTGTGTAGACTGGCTCAAGCTATAGAAACAAAAGACTTTTTTCCTGAATAACTTTCCAAACATATAAATGCATTTCTTACATTGCTGGGGCGTAAGAAGACAAACATGATTGAATCACCATATTCAATGACTGGTGAGGTCCCTTTCTTCATAGATATCTTCTCCTGGTATCTGTATATGGACCAAAGGCTAAAGGGAAAAAGGATGCACCCTTACATAATGGAAGAAAGACCAGGCATCTCTCCGAGTCTCTTGTGTGAAGGAATTAATTTCATTCACAAAAGCAGGGAAGTCCGTTCCTTCACATAGTACTTCTGATCATGGATTCACACTTAAGCATCAATTTCTAGTACAATTTCTGTCATTGACGTCAATAAATTTTTGGTAAGAGAAATATGTAATGAGTGGAGCACTCGGAGATCTAGACATATAATAGATGCAAGTAATGTCATAGAACCAAAGAAGAGTGTGGTCTTTAGGATAGAATTATAAATCATGGTTATTACTGCTGAGAAGAAAGTTATGAAAAGATCGATGTCCTTTATAGTAAATGGAAGTCATTGATGTTCTGGATGTGAGATGGGTCAGTACAATAGTGGAGATAGGGTCGAGGCTCATAAGCTTTGAAAAATCTTTTGTTTTGATTCTTTAGATATTTTGGCTAAACTGCTTGTAGTCTCATGCAATCAAGTCTTGAATACTGAAAGCAAAAACTGTTGACAAATTAAAGAAAGTGGACAAAATTGGTGGTTGAATAAGATCCTATGCAATCATCTAATGAGAGATGCATGAAATTGAACATGTTGTCATTTGCATGCGTGCATATGTAGTTCTTTAGTTTTATTCAACTCTGTCTTGTGTAATTTCATGAATCTTGTGTCATGGGTTGCAGAAGAGTTCATCACAAGGATAAAATATGGTGATGTCACATATTTTGAAAAGATCTAGTTTACCTGTTTTACCTGCAGCTGAGCCACTAGTAAAATAATTGTGCCATTTTTTCATGCTTTGTTCCATTAATTTAATGATGGCACCATTACCTCAATTATACAATATATTAAGTAAACCAATATACTGGTTTTTTGTTTGCTATTCAGTACATTCTTTATTCTTTTGTGTTCTGCATTACACCAATAACAGGAACAAAATCTCATGGAGAGTGTGTACACTCTGTATCTAGCTGCATGTTAGTGTAGGACCCCAAAAAGGGAGCCCCTCTACAACTCCTGCTCCCTTGTAGGAAATGTGCTCACCTTCCTGATAAATGGAATCACCTAGCAAGAAATGAAAACTACGTGAAATCATTTTATGTATGGAGCCTGAGCCTATACCTTACCCAAGGCTTGTCAGAGAGAGAAACCGACAGACAGACAGAGAGAGAGAGAATGAATACATATCTCCAAAGACACAAGGAGGCCCCACCTAAGTGTCCATCACCTTCCAATAACCCATCAAACTATGAATCCATCAACAGACCAATCACTGATAAGACCAAAATCCTCAGGAACCCGTCAGTAAGTGAAGTACAGAATAGTATTTTCTTCAGACTTTCATTGTGAATGGTGAATGTTCTTATTTATGTCACCCTCTCTGTCTCAGTTCCACCCACAATAGATAACTAAAGATTAGGAAAGGGTAGGAGTCAGGAACATGGATTTGAAAATAGACATTGCATCTGCACAAAATGTTGGTCTGTTAGTAACTTTTAGAAGTTGGATAAGTTACTTAACCTGTGTTTGCCTCAGTTTCCTCATATGCAAAATGGTACTTCATAAAGTTATTATGACAATTAAATGATTAAATGATAAAAACACCTATGGGTATTTCCTTCTGGTTATGAGCTTTGGAATAGTTTTCATCATTGACTGAAAAAATTAAAGAATCAGAACATAGCATAGGACACATGGCGAGCCCCATATAAATATCTGCTACTCCTGCTACTCTTACTTTAGGTCACTGTGCTCCTCCTGGCTGTCAGGCTGGGTAAGGAATGGTCAGTATCAGGGCAAAGTGATTCTGTCCTGGACCTCAGGTAGGTGTCTGGTCAGCCAAAATATTAGATGAATGTGACATGAAGTGTTTGTTGGACTTGATTGCTTTGTAAGTAATTATATTTATAGTTGAAAGTAAATAAATTTTATTTTTGCTGTAAGTTCATTACCACAGTTGTTAAGAAAGATTTCTTTATTTGCTTGGTTCCTCTTTCCCTTTACTTCTTATTTTATTCTGCATCCTTGAGTTCCTTATTTTGTAATATTTGCATAGTTAGAGTTCACACCGTGCTGATCCTAGCAATTGTACCTTTGTGTATGTGCTGAGTGGCTGTGTACGGTGGTTTTTAAATCTCACAAGCTACCTCTCTAGGTATCTACTTAAAGTGCACCATTCTTGTCTAGTTGAGTGAATGAAAAATTTCTGTGGTTCTTATTTAAGTTTTAAGGAATGGATGAAACATTTTCTAAAGAAAGCAAGCTTTTTTTTTTTAACATGGCCTCACAAAACACTTATGCTGAAGTAAGCTTCAAAAGTATACTGGAGTCCTCAGACATTGACTCAAACTATTAAACTACTGTCCTGTGGGTAAAAAAAACTCTTCTCTGGTGAAGGTGAAGTGAATAATGAAGAGGAGCTGCATAGGATGTAAATGGGGTTAGTTGCTTCTGAGAAACACAGGGATATCAGCAGATTGAGTGTCTGTACATAGGCAGTAAGGGGCTGTAGAGTTGCATAGTGTGAAAGGAAAGGGTCATGAAAAGAATCTTGTCTTTAATATTATTTTGTAGAAAATCAAGTTTACATTTTATTTTGCATCCTTCTTTATGTGTATGTACATGAATATATATGTATGTTTTTGCAAAACATGAAATCCTATTGTATAAGGAGTTTCTCCCACACACACTTGAGAGTAAAGCATAATTGTACAGAAGTGCCCTCCATTTATTTGGTACTTTGATATTGAAGTATGGTGTCTCCTTGGAGGGGTACCAAACTCAGTGCCCCCCACAGAATGGACAAGCTCTCTGCCACTAATCTATATCCCTAGATGAGACAGTGCATTCTAAACACAAAGGAGTAATTGAGAAGACTGACCTAATTCTAAAAATTTGAAGTATGATTATTTGCTACAGCATTAAATCTCTAACACTGGAAAAGTTAAAATACAACGAAGTACTATACAACCATAGGAGTGTTAAGAAAATATGGTGTTGAGAAAAATATATATGATACAGTATAAAAGAAAGTTGTAATGAAAAATGTATATATGCTATACAAATTGCTTAAAGAATGCAGCTTCTTCATTCTTTTTTTTAACTGTGAAAATAATTTCAACATACCTGTTTTGTAGCCCACCAATTTTCTTTTACCAATTTGCATATGCTGTTGAAGCTGTATTGAAATTCTCAGTGCAGCGCTATATTCTTTAGGAATTTTCCCTTCATAAATTAGTCAGAAGTAAAGCAATTCCAGCCATTATTTTTTATTTCTCTCAGTCAACCTTATTAATTTTAGGTGAAAACATATTATACGCCATTAGGTATATAATACCTATCAAATGAAACTGAGTTTTAGGTTTGCTCCAGTAAACGTTTTCAGCTTTCATTCTTGCTTCAATGTAGAACAGAAATTTAGCATGAGGCTATTTGCTCAGAGACTGAGAATAAGATATGGGGAATTAGAAAATTATAATCAGAGATCATTACTGGTAAGTTGACATAGTTTTATATTCCTCAGATAGTATCATTTTTTTTTTTTTTGCTCAGATTCAATCCTTCCATGTATGGGTTGCCAGTCAGAGTGGCTCCTTATTTGTTTCTATTCCCTATTTTATTAAATTATATATAGTTTTCTTTATAGTATAATACGATATATTTAAAATAAGGCACATGGTTCATTGCCTTTGACTGATAATTATAAATGATAATGATAACACTGCTTTTAAAGTACATACCTCTAGAGATGATTCATAACTCTTCATTTGACACTAATTTCTTACCCACATTCAAATTATGTTTACACAGTCTTAGTTTTATGCATTGCATGTAGAGTTTGCCAGTTTAATCCTTAGCAAGTTTACAAAAACTACCAGGTATATTCTTTTACATTAGTTTCAAGATCTTCTTTCTGTATTGTTTGTATGATACAGGACAGAAGTGAAGAAATTGCATAAGAAACCTTACTAAATGCTTTTGATTGTCAGATTAGAGAGTGTACTTGAACTAGACTGGAATGGAACATATTGGTAGCTATTACTCAATGTTAGAACCCTTCTTCTCTGCCTACCTTGCATTTCATGACTGTTTCAGTGCATTTCTCTTTATTTTTGTCCTGAGCACACTGCAAAACTTTTAACTAAATTTGTGCAAAATTTGTGTTTAATGAGCAATACTGAATTTATCGCCATCCCAATGAATCCTAATAAAGTAGCAGCATTGTGATAAATATTGTGATTTTAAGGCATTACAATCCTTCTTAGGTTACCATAGCTTTGATATGTTCATTAAGAATTTTAAGTTATTTTAAAATTTATTTTAAATAGATACATGAAAAGAAGATTTGTACATTGTTATATGATATAACGTGATATTTTGAAATATATATATATTGCATAATGTTTCAATCACATTAAACATCTATCCTCAAACTCATTTTTTATGATAAAAGCATTTAAATCCTTTTCTCTATCTTCCTGAAATCTGCACCATGGTTATTGTCTAGAGTTAACCAATGGTGAGATAACATAACAGATTTTTTTTTCCACCTCTAAGTGTGGGTTATTATCTATTGATTAACCCCTCTCCAGGCCTCCATCCCTGCTACCATCCCTGGCTTCTGGTTAGCATCATTCTACCCTCAACTAATGTGAAATTAAGTATTTCAGATTCCACATATGAGTACAAGCATGTCTTTCTGTGCCTGATTTATTTTATTTAACATAGTGACTTTCAGCTTCAGCTATATTCTCACAAATTAAAGGACTTCATTTTTTTGTGTGGTTGCATCATACTCCACTGTATGTATGTACCATATTTTTTCTGTCTATTCTTTTTTCTTGACTATGCTAAACATAGAAGTGCAAGTGTCTCACAGAAAGATTTCATTAATTTTGGAGATAATGAAGGGCTAAATATGGTAGTAGTAGGGATGCATAAGCTAATTTTTTTAAAAAAATTTTTTTCAAGATAGGGTCTTATCTTGCTGCCTAGACTGACCTCAAATTTGCGATTCTTCTGCTTCAGCTTCCCAATTTGTAGAGATTCCAAAGCACACCACGATGCTCAGCTTCTTTCTTGCATACATTTAACTGAATTTATTCTTTAGTTTTAATTTAGATTTCTATTTTTCTGCTTTCTTAACTTTCAATTCACTTTTTTCTAACTCCTGTCTTTTGCTGGTTAAATTTTTAACAATAAAAATACCTAATTGTCAAATTACAATACTTTGTGTTATTTAAATACAAGAGTTTTTAATGTAACTTTCAAATACTTTAAATCTAGGATGCTCTTGCAAAGAAAAGTACATTGCCATATAAAACCTTTATGTAGATAATATGTTTTATATTTTTTTGTTTCATAAATAAATTTGAACTGCAGTGTATCAGTAGTGTGAATAACCTATAACATAGCTTAAGAAGTGTTAGTTTAGATAGTTATGTTGGATTACATAAAATTAAATAAGGATGAAGTAGGGAACTTAACACATTGATCAAAACAAAAAGATTCTTTTCTCAAGGTTGTAAAATTGAACACAAGATTTCGAAGGATAAATGGATATTTAAGATGCACAAAGGTTTCTTTTTCTTTTTTCTTCTCTTTTTTATTTCAAGTACTGAGAGCACTGAGCTACAGCCACAGTCCTTTAATTTAAAAAATTTTTTTTTTATTTTGAGACGGTCTCACTAAATTGTCCAAGTTGGACTTAATTGAGGGGCCTCCTAAATTTCTGGGGAGATAGGCATGCACCAGATTTGTTTTCTTTTGTGACCTAAACAGTTCATTTTGAGAGTCTTTTTTTTCATACGTGGTGAACAGCAAAGCTGGCCTCTGGGAAAACAATTCTAATTTTGCTACAATCAAATCTTGCAGAACAACTTTTCAAAGTTTTATATTTCTGCACAATATTTTGAATAGCTCAGTCTTTCTAAGTGTGGTTACACTCTCAAATACTAGAGATAACAATATTTTAAATGATATTTTTATCTTATAAAATATTGTTATAAATTATATATTTAGTGAAGAGTAGGAATGTTAAAATGGGCTTTATTCACTTTTGAACAGTTAGTTATAAGAAAAGGGCAGTAGTATTTTCCTGAATGGAATGAAAAGACAGACAGACACATTAATACACTGACAGACAGACAGACACACACACACAGAGAGATTTTCTAACAGTGAAGCTATTGTCTTTTTTTCTAGCAATAATGTCCCCAATTTAAGTAAGAGTCAATCAGCTTGAAAATGCAATAGCTCAAAAAATTTGCATAACTTTAGTTAATTAACACTGAATTCTGTTCAGCTACTTTAACGATGCTGACTTCAACTAAAGAAAGATTCTATGTATTCTACTTTGCCAAATGATCCCAGGATCACTGAGTGGAGGAACATCATTTATCAAACTTCAGCAAAAGGTTCCACAAGCAGTGACAGGAAGTGGACCAGTTTGTGTGATTTTTCCCTTGAAAATCTCCACATTTATGAACCAATTTTGCAAACCCTCATAGGGAGTATCCCTCCTGTATCACCTCCTGTATCACAGAGCTGGCACAGGATTTGGGGACCAGCTAAGCTTTGGTGACACTACGGTTTTTTTCTGTCGGCAGCAAGTATTTCTCCCATGGGTCTTCTTTGCAAATTCTAAACAAGTTGCATATTACTACAACTGAGTGAAAGAAACACTATTAATATTTACAAAAGTTGCGACCCTTTTCTTTCTTTTAGGCAGATTTAGTTGAATTTCAGAAGGCAGAAGAATCTTTCATTCCCTTTCAGTCTCTTTCCATTTTGTTGCATTGAGGCATTGCTGAGAATCCAGTTCTGAGACCATTGGTACGCGCACACCCATTTAAGTGGTGCAGCAACACCACGTGAAACTCAATTTCTAGGTTTCTTATCAATTAGCTAAATTTAAGTGAAATTTATTTAAATTTTTCTCAATCCACTTAAGACATGTTGACAGGAAAAAGGTATCTGTATGAGTTTAAAATGCACAAAATATGAAAACTTTTCTCTATTTTCAGTATAGAACAATTCTAAGCACATTCACTTTTTCTGCTGCACAAATATCTTCTTGTTCCATTACAACTGGTAATCTTTCCACCAGTGGCATGTACAAAGGCACAAGTGCCAGAGCCACTTACATTGAACCTAGAAAATAAAAGAGATAGAGAGACAGAGAGAGAGAGAGAGAGAGAGAGACAGGGAAAGAGATATTGAGATGCTTTATTTGTTGGATCCTAGAAAAAGTAACCAAGAAGGGACTCAAATATAGAATATGAATTTTGGTAACCATGTTTTTAAATGTGTAATGTGGAAGGAAAAAGGGAAGTGAAGTAAACTGTTTCTTTCCATTAATCAATCCCCAACCTTCAGCTCAGGACTCTTGGTATGTAAGAGAGGAAACTATGCTAATCCAATGCATTAACAATATACTCCTGGCCCTTTTTGCTTTTACTAATGTACAAAACATGTGAAACATTTTGTAAAGGATTAGATGCTTCCCTTTATGTTTTAGAATTAAAAAATAATGAACCTAGACATTTACAGATGATATAAAGAGCAAGGATAACTAACCTTTCACTGAATACCTTTTGTGCATTATAAGATTGGTAGTTTGGTCCTGAAATCCATGTTCATTTAGCCACTCTGCAGCTATCACCATAGTAAAATGAATATTCTCAATTTGATACAGCATGACATACAGAGTATCACAAACAAAGTACCTTGAAAACATTTTTTCAATTCACACTTTAGATCAAATATGAATGTACGAAATTGAAAACTCAAAATGAGAAAGCAATGATAAGTTATGATGATTTCTGGTTATATTGAATTAAGATGCTTTGTGTACACCTTATTAACTTCTAAGTTACTTTCAAATTTTTATCCAGCCTATTTCCAAAATATATGTGTATGGTCATCCCTCATTACACTCAAGAGATTAGTTCTAAGACTAATCTAAGACTCTACCTTGGTGGACCAAAATCTACAGATGCCTAAATCCTTTACATAAAATGATGTATTTGCATATAAAATACACACATCTTCTGATAGACTGTAAATTATCCCTGTATCACTTGAAATACCTAGTACAAGGCAAATTCTATGTAAATACTTCTTACCTGTATCACTTATGGAACAATGACTAGAAAAAATTGTTTTTATATACTCACTGTAGTAATAATAGCTTTTTCCTGATATTTTCAAGTTGTGGCTGCATGAATCCATACTTGTAGAACATGCAGGTAGAGAGAGCCAATGGTACTTTCATGGCTTTGTATTTCTTAGTGAAAACTGAGAACTCACCAACTATTATAAATTATGTTGTGCCCAAATTTCATATTTTGAAGTCCTAACCCTGAATGTTTCAAAATGAAATCATAACTCATGTAAGGTTTTGAAAGAGCTAATTATTTTAAATGAGTTTTTTAGTGAATTTAATTCAGTGCTACTGATGTTCATAGGAAATGGTTGAGACACTGACTTGAGCATGTACAGAGAGTAAACCATATGAAGACTGAGTGAGGTGTTTACCCTCCACAAGGTAAGGAAGAGGCTGTGGAAGAATCCAACAGTGCCTGCCTTAGACTTCTAGCCTCCAGAACAATTTTTAAGCTGCTATGATTAAGCATTTATTATAGAAACATTACAACACTAATACATGATCTTTTACCAATGAATGGCTTTTATTTCTTTCCATATTTTTTTTAAAAATAACTCTGTATATAAAACATACCACTGTTATGCTATTCATATTTTTTGTTAAGAAAATGTATTAGCCTATATTTTAGTCTCAAAAATTAATTTATAAGATATTTTATCTTACTTTCACAAGGTTAAAATGTCATAGCTTAGGGTAAAATTTTACCTCACACATGATGTAAAAACAATAATCACAGAAATTTCTCTAAATTTAGAAAATTTTGTTACTAAATTTTTCATGTCATATACATAAGATAGCACCTGGTACATTATATATTGTCACAGAATGAATGTCTGTCATGAAGTAGTTACCCGGTAAATGGTATCGTGTCGTTTCACTACAGGAACAAAATATGCTTTTAAATTTTTCATCTACTTGAGTTAAAGAAAATTTCAAGCATTTCTAGATAAAAAAATGATACCTAAATTAAAATTAATCTAAGGAATATAGATGAACTGTGGGATTTTAAATAAAAGTAAAATGAGCAAACAATTTCTTTTCCCATTATTCTTCAATTGTTTTCAACATCTCTGGTGATTGTGCAAAAAATCTAGACTTTGTTGCATCGTTGAATACTCTCCCGTCAATGAAAAAGTCAAGGTAATGACATGATAAATAAATAAATATAAAAGCCCTGAAGTGGACAGAGACAAGCACCAAACTAATTATACTTACACAAAGTCTAGGATGAACGGAATACTTCTGCCTCACACGTGGAACAATCAAATTCTACACCTGGAAGTAAACATTGACCTTTGAGGCAAAGCTTCCCTGAAGAAAGTCTGGCTCTTCGAATATTCTTTTTGATGTCTGTTTGTGGAGGACTGGCTTGGGGAAAGGTGTGGAGGAAACTGTAGTGGTAACTGCTCACAGACTCAGAATTCTTACCATGCTTAACACATTTTATAGTAAATAAATGTCAGGAAAGCCTACCAATTACTAAAGTGACTCCCATCCATCCATCTCCAGATGTTGTCAGAAACGTGTTTTTTCAGTCCAATCCAATATGTAGAGTTTTTCAGATAGTTCATCAGGAATTTCTACGACAAAATACAGACTAGTGTCATAGATCTCACCTACTTTTCTCATTTTTACTACATAAAATGCTACTCTCCTTGTCTGAGTCCATTATTCTTTTACTAAGGTTATTGCAACTGTTTGGTAGTAAAATTTTCTGCATTTATTTTAGTCACACAATTGCCAATCTCACCACAGCAAGAAAAATGATTCTTTTAACACTGAAATGCGAACATATCACACTTTTGCTCATAGTTCTGAAACATCTTCCTGTTTTGCTTGACCCAAGAAAGTAGAGACTTTTAATGATGTACAAGGACCCTTATGATACACATCCACATCCCTCCCTTCTCTTTACACATACTGACTGGCCACCTCTTTTCTATTTCTGCAGCATTCCAATCCTGAACTGAAGATTATCCTCCAGGAGTTTCCTTTTGCAGGCGCTCTCCTTAGAGACTGCCTTGACTATTTTAACTCCTTTACATCTTTGCTCAGACATTATAATCTTAAAGAGCTAAAATTTTGCCTGCAATTTACCCAATTGGCAACAGCACAAAATCTGTTACTTTGTACCCTCTTGCATAAAATTTACTAATCTCCAATATACTATGTAATTTTCTTACTCACTGTGATTGTTTTTCATTGTCTGTCCCCTTCTCTGGAGTGTAATCTCCACAAGGACAGAAAACTTTCACTGCTTTGTTGTCTGAGATCAAAATCAACAAATATGCATCCCATATCACAGCTCTTCAAATTGTTAAATGTGTTTTGAGAAGGAATCTAACCATTTCACTCTGGGAGACAATTTTGGCCAGAGATCCATAATATTTTCTGCAGTGTCTCTGCCCCTCGGCCCAAGTAACTTCATTTTCAGATTGAAAGAAGCAGGTCTGATGGAGTAGATCCCAGGCAGGTGGACATATCCTCATATCATCAGTGCAATTCTTCTTGATCATTTTAATTCCAACTAAAATTAATGTAGTTATTAAAAAGAAAATGTAAGAAGAAAGTTCTGACCTTCCATGTAAAAGACTTCTATGTATTTTATGTTGATAAAATGATTTTACTTTCTCATTCAGTATGAATGATTTAATTTAAATATCAACTCAAAGGGATATTGAAGTTGGATATCAAGAACAAGTGAATAACAATAGAGCATGAGATAAATTAGCACTGGAGGGTGAGGATATATTCATAACTCAAAACAACAATAGCAAAAAAGGAAGCTTTCAGAGCTTGCATATCCCCTAGCCATTTTTCCTTCTGTTTTCTTGCACGTTTCTGGAATCATTTTATCAGTTTACTTCAATACCTAAAATTTACTATGCCATCTAGCACAAATTTCACTGTAAGAAAACAAATCTATGTATTTAATAACCTCACAGACCTGTTTCTGAACTATTGATTTAACTGAGACTGAATTGTGTCTCAAATACAATATTTCCCCAAAATTTGAAACAGTTATTTTTTGTCTTTACACAAAAACGTTTGAAAGAAAAATGCTGAAATTTTACTAGTATTTTACTATACAGTTTTTTCTTCTTAATTTACTGTTCTAAGTAGATGAAATTATTTGTTACGATATAATTCTGAGATAAACAAGATTTAAGGCAACACTCATACAAGCTAAAATTAAAGACTGGCTCATAGTCAAATCTTGAATGGGAAGACCATGAAATGGAAGGATAAACTAGCAAGATGTTTCTGTATATGTGACAGCTGGCATGGAAGTCAAGTGACAATAATTAAGTTACCAAAATGTTTTGAAAATATCAAGCTCAAAATTATTTTTAAGTGCCAAATTCAAATCAAGAGCATATACAAACTCATACACTTAGTTCCAAATCATGATTACCAAAAGGCCAGATTTGTCTTTTACTCACTAATTCACATACTCTTTATTTTTTCAACCAGTTGAGCACTTACTGCTTAGTAAAAAATTAATTTACATAACATGAAAAAAACATTTGCTTTCATGAAACTTACACCCCTGAAACAACATAATTTGGATAAAATAGATCAGAATTGGGATAAAATAGATCAGAATTGGGATAAAATAGATAGCTTTATTGGTGGAAAGAACTACAATTTTCACACAATTCAGAGCATAACGTCAAAGGAGAAATCAATGTTTAGTGAAAGCTTGAAAGATGTTGAACTACAAAGGGTTAAGGGTAAGATCTTCCTAAGTAATAGGAAGAGAAAGTGTTAAAGATTGATGTAAATGTGTCTGAAAAGGCTTGTTGAGCAGATAGTAAGGATGTCCATTTCCCTGCAGACATAGTTAATGAACAAGCAGCAAGTAATATCAGAGAGATAATGGGGGAATAATTCCAATGTGAACATTGTAGTCCATTGAAAGGTCTTGGCTTTAATCCAAACTAATGAAACACAATTGCAGTATTGTGGACATAATTGATTCATTAAAAACTTTTTAAAAATAGACTCTAGATGATGGAAGCAAAAGGTCAGGAGGCACCCAGCACTAACTAGTGCCTCCTAAATATTTGTCCAAAATGACAAGTACATGGCTTTCTGGGGAGATAGCAGAACCACAGGAAATCAGGGAGTGCAACTTGAGGGAATTAGCAACAAGTCAAACTCTGGAACACTGCCACTTAGAAATGCAACTAAATTAACTGAAGCACTGCTCTCCATACTGAGTGAACTGAGACCTGTGAGAAGGGAGAATTTTTCTCCCAATGCAGGTGTAAAAGGGCAAACTCACCACAGACCTCTGAGTATTCACTTTGCTACTCTAAAACCTGAGCAGAAAGACCTGTGTGCAGTCAAGTAAGCCCAGAGAGGAATAAGAATCTGCATACTTAGATAGGGTTAGATTGGGTAGATATCTTTGAAATAACCTCCACAATATCTTAGAAATCACTGCATGCATAAGAGCAACAGTTCATGGTGAGAGAAGACAGAAAAAGACAATGGACAGCGGAGCAGAGACAAGACTCTTTCCATGCCTCATACTGTATGCAGGCTAGTCACCGTAGGGTGGGAGTAGTGCTCACACCCTAACTACTAGCCAGAACTATGCTGAGCCAATCAGTGGACTGATTTACTAATCAAAAAACCTTAATCACAACATCACACACTCTAGGTTCATCCACCTCTAAAAAAGGACTGTGACTGCATGAAGATTTGGGGGCAAATCTAAATACAAATCATACCATTCTGCCCCGACCCCTCTAACACACATGAACATCCCTTTATGCAGAAGTCCTTCAGTCCATCTCCAAGATTTGCTAAAGTCCCAAAAGTTTCAATGTTACTGGAAAATCCAAATCCCAACTTTCCTCTGAGATTTAAGGCAAATTTTTAGCTGTGAACTCCTGTACAAATAAAAAGAAAGTTGGACACTACCAACATTCAGTGACAAAAGACAGACATTTCCATTCCAAAAGCTACAAACAGGGCTGCAATTGTATGGGACCAAAGCAAATCCAAAGTCTAGCAAGGCAAACATTAACTCTTATAGTACCATGTGCAGCATTCGAGTCAATCTGTGATAAATTGTAAACTCTAAAGAGCTTAGCTCCACCGCCTAAGGCACTTCCAGTGGTTATAGCTCCTATGGCTTCTCTCTTGGGCCTGTTTTGCTTTCTCCTTGCAGTTTTCCTGAAAGGATCCATATTCTAGACTTCTCCAAACTTCTAGAGTCTCCGTTGTTCTTTGTTTTCACATTCATAGCTTCACACACTTGTTGAAGACCACTACAAAGCAGCTCTGAGCAGGATTTAAAATTTACTAATTGGTTTTCTATGTTTATCCCTGAGTCTTTCCTAGGCCTAGGCCCCTTGCCTGGCGATGGAAGCTTATTCATATTAAGCGAACCTCTGTGAATCACTGGTCCTGGCTGAGGCCTGTAGTGGCCTGTGAGGCCAGAGATACCTCAAAGGGCAAGATAAGACCAGAGCCAAAGATGTTTGGCTCAAACTCAGTTAAGTAGATAGAGACTGCAGCTGCAGACATCTCACACCTGCAGGCATCTCACTCTCACCATAAATGTCATCATGGACATAAGATAGTTCTCCTAAAATTGGCACAATTCACTACTTGGAGAAGTCCTTTAAGTGACTCCCAAGGTCCTGCTCATTTCCCTGCTTTCCTCAGTATCCCCTCTCTTTGTTTATTATGGAAATAAATACTGGCAGTCCAGAGAAGCTCTTTGTCTTAGCCCTCATCATAGCCTCAGAGTCAAGAACTCTGCAGAGGGTTTTGATCCTCCTGGAGCCCTAAAATCATACCACTTGTCTCATTTATTTAAGCTTTTGCCGTTCACTTGTTTGGGAGATTGGGGATCTAGGCCAGGTCCCCGATACACATATCCTTTCAGAGGCACACTTCCAGGACTCTGAGGCTTTCTTCTGAAATCTGGGTGAAAGACTTCCTGACCCCACAACTCTTCATTCAACATGCACTTAAAACATCCATGTGGATGATGCCTAGGTCTGTTACCAGTTGAAACAGTAGCCAGGATTCCCTCTCCCTGACTTCAGGGGTCCAGGGAACTGGATCAGAGAGCACTCTGAATTCAATTCCAAGGAAGAAATTCTCTATGCCATGTCCATTCTGGAACATGGTGTGGCCTCTGCCATTCTTGAACATGGTGATCTGGAGCTTTCTTCTTAAAGCAAAGTCTTTGAATTTTGCAATTTTGAGGCTGCAAAATGTGGAGTTCTGTTGCATCTTATGATGCCACCAGGGCATTTTTTCTATTTTCCTGTTCCTTGTCAGCAATCAAGAGCTTCTCTGCTTCATCTTTGTAGTCCACAGCTTTACTAAAGTTTCATTTCCAGCCAAACTGACAACATTTTAAATCATTCTTCTGAGTTCTTTTCTCTTAATTCTCAATGTAAATCTGGATACAAGCCCCCAACAGTAGCCATACCACCACCTCAACACTAGAATGCCTTGAAAGTACTTCTGCAAGATTAATTCATTTGCCACCCTTAATCTCAGTCTCAGGCAAAGTCTCTGGATAGAAGCACAATGCAGACAAACTTTCTGCCTAGGCATATCATGCATCATGTGGAGTCCAATAGCCAATACCTTCCTTATCTCCAAGCAGAGATTTCCTGAGCCTGACCTTTACCAGGACCATTTCTATCAGAACTCTGGTCTTCTGACCTCTGAACAGAATCTCCCATAGAGTACAGCCTCAGGCATTCCAGCTCTACCTTTTCATCCCAAATCTCTACACCTTTCCAAAATCTACTCACAAGTCATTCCCAAAAGTTCCTGAACCACATGATCAGGAATAGTCACAACAAGGGCCCCACTTCTTTGGTACCAAATTCTGTCTTCTGTGCTTTCTCTCATTGCTGAAACAAAATTCAGATACCTGAAGTTAAAGGGATAAAAGTTCATTTAGCTCCATTTGTAGAGGTTTCAATCCAGAATGGGCTAGATCCAAGGCAAGGTGGCACATAGGCAATGGTTCATGAAGATACAAGATGGAAAAAGCTAGGGAGACACAATACTCTTTTTGTCCTTTATATTGTATGTAGGTTATGCACCCTAGGGCAGTTGTAACACTCACACCCTTAATCCTAGCCAGAATTATCACAAATCAATCAGTGGACTGATTTACTAATCACACACCATTAATACCAGCATCACATACTCTAGATTCAGCTACCACTGAAAAAACTCTATGACCACATGATGTTTTGGGGGGGACATATAGATGTAAACTACAGCATGCATGTAGTAATTCACCCAAAGGAACATCCCTATTCTCTATCACAAGCGTGCACTAACAAACACTAATTTTAAAGAATAGAATCTAGGATTTTAAAATCTACTATGGCACATAGTAAACCCATACAGACACTGAGCAATGAAAATGTGACTACTCCAAAGCCAGATATCCTGCAAATGTAACAGCCATGCTGAATATGAAATTTATTATAAAAATGGAAGCATTTAGTTAATAAGTTTATATTGTTACAAAGTGAATAACATATTGGCTATACTAGACTAAATGAAAATACAATTTGCATTATTTTGACTCACTTTGGTGTCTAGAAATGTACAGTGCAAAAGCATGTGGATAATATTTTGACTGATAATATATTTTTTCTGTACTATGTTGTTCAAGGAAAACAAATTTGACAGAAGGAATAATGAAAGATAAAAAGTGATGGCTAGGTAAAGGCAACAACACTAGAGATTGTGAAAAGTGTTAAGACTTTGTTATTTTGAAACCCTAGGTAGAATCTTATTATATTTAGAACATGAGAAGGAAAGGAGGCAATAAATGACTATTGGTTTTTTGGTTTTAAATCAGAAAGTTCATCCAGTTAAGAAGACCTTGGAGTGAAGTATTTCAAGTCCTGAAAGAAAACAACTTCCAAACCAGATTGATGTACCCTGAAAAGCTATCTTTCAAAATTAATGGAGAAACAAGATACTTCCATGACAAAGAACAACTGAAGGAATTCATGGCCACCAAACCAACTCTACAAAGAATACTGAAGGACATTCTAGAGAGACATAAAAACCACAGCTCCAGGAATAGTGGCAGAGGGGTATCACCAAGTGGAGTAAACAACCGAATGGAGAGGAAAATTAGCAGCCAACAGCAGGAAAATAGCATGGCAGAGGCAAGCCAGTGCATGTTGGCCATAACCATTAATACAGATGGCCTCAATTCACCATTAAAAAGAAACACAGGCAGAGTGGTTCAGGAGACAGGATCCATCAATATGCTTTATACAAGAAACACATTTAACTCAAGAGGGGGTTCATAGACTGAAAATCAAAAGAGAGAGAACAATGCCTTATGTGACAGGGAACCAGAAAGAAGTGGGAAGCTTGCCCATTAGCTGCAGAGTGGACAAGAAAGACATGGCATTTTTATACAATGGAAAGCTACTCAGCTACTAAGAAAGATAACCTCGAGACTCTTGTAGGTAAATGGATACAACTTGAGATCATGCTCATGAATGAAATGATTCAGAATCACATGTGTGAACATCGTGTTGTCTCCCTGCTATAAAAAACTAAAGGAGTTAGTGGGATCCAAAATGCACAATACATATTGTGAAAGTGAAAGGGGAGGAAGTGCCTAAAAAGGGAAGACAGTAGCCATTGTTAATCAATTATCATGATTTGAATCCCCTATTGTTTTCATTGTTCTGTTTAGTTTAATTTTATTCTGTTTCAGTTTGTCTAATTTTATTATACTTGATGTCATGTATAGTTATTTCAAAGATAACATAATATATTATGGTAGCCATTATTGATTTCCTATTATCTTGTTTTGAAGCCCTGTACTACTTTCATTGTTTTGTTTTGAGTGCTTTTATTCTATTTTGATTTGTTTGATTGTATTATGTCTGATGATATAGGCAACTACTTAGAAGATAATAAGAGGCATTATGGTATCCACTGTTGTCTTACTATTGTTTTGAAGTCCTGTATTGCTTTCATTGTTTTGTTTTTATTGGTTTTATTCTGTACTATTTTGTTTGATTTTATTATGCCTGGTAGTATGGGCAGTTATTTTGAAGATAACAAGAGGCATTATGGTAGGCGTTATTGATTTCCTTTTATCTTTTTTTGAAGTCATGTACCATGTTCATTGTTTTGCTTTGATTGACTCTATTCTGTTTTATTTCATTTGGTTTTAGTCTCTTGAAAATAAAAAAAAAATCATAAGGTTCAATTTACTATTTGTTGAGATAGGAAGACCACAGATAGGAGAAATTAGGAACATAACAGGAGCAAAAAAATTAATAAGAAAAAAACAAAGAGAATAAGGTAGGTGTCTTTTAAGCAAGATGAAGAATTTGTATTTTGGAAGAAGTAAAATGAAGGTTGACAATGATTGACCATGATTAACAAGATGGAAATTATTGGTTAACTTGAAAGATAAGTTCAAGGGGAAAAAAAGAAGTGGTAGCCTGATGAGAACAGATTTAATAGAGAAGAAGAAGGGCTTGGGTGTTCTTCAATGGGAGAATACATACTTAGCAAGACTAAGGCTTAGGGTTTTATTCCAGCACCAGAACTCCCACAAACACTACCAAATCAGCACCTTACACAGAAGGTTGAAGCTTAGTTGTATAGCAGGCGTTCAGAATGCATGGCATAGTGGGTTCAATGTGGGGAGGAGGAGGAGAAAGTAACAGGAAGTTAAAAATTAGGGAAAAGTTAGCAAATAAGGTTTTTAGGCAATTACTGTGTCAAGGAGAAAAGAAATTGATAGCTGTAAGTACATGATATTCAGTGGCTTTGTTTTGTTTAAGATTGGAAGTATAGATAACATCATGTCATATTGCTGATGAGATGCTTCAACTGACAATGAAAAGAATGATCATGTAGTAGAGAAGAGATTTACTGGAGAAATACTAGTGACTCAGCAAGATGATACAAGACTTGTTGTAGAACATAAATACTTTGCTAATATTACTTGGACGGTGGACAGTAGAGTAGCTGAATGGATGGACATGTTTGGAAGTTGTCTAAGTGATGCTTTTAAAGCAAGTTTGAAACAAGCTGTATATGTTACTAAGTTAAAACTGTGTTCTTCTACGTTTGTTTCTTTAGTCACAGATACATTCTTTGCAGGGAAGAGTTCCAGTCCATTATTGCATTTGAGCCATCAGCAGCTGACACTATGCTTGAACTCAGTAAGTAATTATTGAAAGACTAGCTCTAGCAAGTAAAGCAGAGGAATACATCTGTAGAATACTCAATATGTTAGCATAAATGTTCACTTACTTTTTCTAGGAAATTTTATCATCATCCAAAGAAGAACTGCAAGGCCTCCACATAACAAGACTGAGAGGATTATCATTTTCTTTTTTACTATGCATAAGGGAAACACAGGTTATTATCATCTGGAGAAAACAACACCCCAAGTAATGTTTATCCTTCTCCATCTTTTGTGTGTTTTCCCATTTCCAACCCACTAACTCACCCCCCAGGAAGTGATACAGATACCAAGTTGTAACTAGCAGCAGGCACAGCCTGAGGAGTGCTGTGTCATTTCCTAGAGCCACATCACAAATTCCTCTACTCAGCTTCTCAGGCCTCTTAACCAAACAGACTGCATTATCCAAGTAAGGGAATCTTGTGGGGAAGGAGAAAGTATTTTCTTTGTTACTAATGATTGCCTTCACTTAAAGCTTTTATGGTGAGCAATGTCTTCTGCACCTTACTGCCTTCCAAATACTGAACGTCCAGGTGGGGGCAGGAAACAGGGATAAAATCAGAACTGGGCTTTTAGAACATAAGTTCTCATTCTCCTTAACCGTTTTTGAGCAGGTACGGGAGACAGAAGTTAATGCTGGGTATGAAACCCAGGGTCCCTCTACCATTAAGCTAAATTTTATTTTGAGACAGGATCTGGTCAAATTGCCTGGGTTGGCCTCAAATTTGCGACCCTCCTGCCTCAGACTCTGCAGGAGTACAGGCCATGGCTATCATGCTCTGACTTTAGCGAACCTTCTGCTCTTCTTTTTCTCCTAATCTCCATTTCTTCTCCTTCCATCTCCGACCTTCACCAAAAAGGCACTTCTGTGATCATAGAAACTGAAATTATCCTGGGGATGGATAGAGAACCGCCAACAGCACTGTGTAAACCCTAAGGAACTGTGGAGTTGGTCTCCTTGGAGTGAGGCCCCGCAGTAAGGTCAGCCCGGGGGAGCCCACAGCCCTAGGGCAGGAACAGCCCTGAGCTCTGCGTGCCTGGCAACCAACGGCAGCGTCCACCCTCCAACTGCTGAGAATTTGTATGGGCAGTGCTCCTGCCCCAGAGGAATGGCTCAGGTCCCGCAATTGGCTGGAACCCAAGGACGAGCGACTCTGATTGGTCCTTAACCTCCTACTTGCTAACTAGTACTAATGGGAGCGCGCTTGTTGGGGAAGGGGTCCTATGGCTTTTTGTTTTCCTTTTCCCTTCTAGAGTCTCCCTAAAGCTCAAATCTTATACAGGTTTTAACATATGAATTGCCTATAGACTCTACATTTTCTGGTTGTGTTTTGTTTAGAATTGTTATCAGATCTGCTTACAACCTGAGTTCTAAGTTTATCTGGGCATTGCTTAGAGAAATGAATCCATTGTTGTTTGCATGTTTCCATAGTCGTTGAGCAAAGACGTGTTTCATAGGCATCTTCATTTCACACAGTGATGCAGTGCAATAATAATTTCAGAACAAGTGAAAATGACATCAGGAATTTTTTAATTAGTACATGTTTGCAGTGCATCATATTCACATTCCTTGTAAAGAGTTGATACATGAATGTAACACATCTTACCTGCTTTTTCACTACTTTTTCCTCCCTTCCTTACCACTTTTTTCACCTCTTGATCCACTTACCAATTGAAAAATATCTATCCCTCTACTTCTTATTATGTATCTTATTTTTCTTTTTATTTATAATTTGCTTTCTCATGTAAGAGAAATCATGCAATATTTAAACTTGTGTGTTTGATATATTATACTTAAAATTGTGGTACATGATCTCAGGATGCATCCATTTTCCTAAAAATGATTCAAGTTTATCCTTCTTCAAGGCAAATTAATACCTCACTGTGCAAAAGTAACACTTTTCCTTCATCTACTCTTCTGTTGGTGGACACAAAGGCTGTTTCCAAGATTGAGCCCTTGTGAACGGTGCTGTTACAAACATAGGCATAACTGTGTCACTGTAACATGACGTCTTTAAGTCTTTTGGAAATATAGGAAGAAAGTAAACAGCTGGGATAAAGGGAATTTCTATTTATAGTTTATTGAAAATCTCCATTCTGATCTCCAGAGTGCTGGTACTAATTTTTATTCCCCCCAACAATGTAGAAGGTCACATTTTCCCCCACGGTCTTGCCAGTATTTATTATTTGATTTCTTGAGGATGGCAGTTCTTCCTTTGTATTATGAAATATCACTGTTGTATTAATCTGCATTTCTCTAAAAGTCAATGATGTTTAGCATTTCTTCAGTTATTTATTGGCCGTGTATACTTTTTCTTTTGTGTAACTGTTCATTTCATGTGTCCATATTTTGGTTGGGTCTTTTATTTTGTGTCAGTCACACCGAACTGATACATAGATTTAAAGGCATCCCAATCAAAATGCCAACAGCATTCTTCACAGCATAACTGGAGAAAGTAACTGTAAAATTCATAAGGCACTAAGAGACATAGAAGTGCAAAATCAATACTGGGTATAAAGAGCAAAGCAGGAGGCATTCCAAGCCTAGATTTTAAGTTACATCACAAAGCGATGCTGATAGAAACAACGCAGTACTAGCGCAAAAACAGATATCAGAATCAATGGGACAGAATAGAGGACGCAGAAAAACTCCAAGCACATTCAACTGTTTCATCTTGGACAAAGAGGACAAACGTATACACTTGAGAAAAGATAGCATCTGTAATAAATGGTGTTGTGCAAATAGTCAATCCACATGCAGAAGTTTGAATCCAGATCCCTCTCTCTCATCACCTATAAAACAAAATCAAAAGGGATGAAAGAAAAAACATCTTGAAATCATAGGTGAAGGCAAGGACTGTCTTCACAGAAACCCAGTTGCTCAGGAAATAATACTGAGAATCTGGGAATAGAATCATATTAAATTAAAAAGTTCTGTACAGAGAAGTTGACTGTGAAGCTAATACCTCATCTTTATAAACTCACGATCATGAAATTATACAAACTTCAAACAAGTAGACAGTATAGTATGAGCAGAAAATTTGTTTTAGAAGATGAAGATTTAAGCTTGGGCATGTTGAGTGGAAACTCAAATGTATATATCTGGTGGCAGACATAATTTATGGATTTTTGGGAGAGAGGTCTAAATTTTAAAAGTTATTCACTTATAGGCAGCAGGTAGCACTATAGGAATATATGGTATCACTTGGAAACAGCATAATAGTATGAGAAGCAGAAATAAGAATGAAACTAGCAAATGTTCCATTTTAAAAGAGATGGATGGGAAAATAAAAGCTTATGATGAGTATAAGAATCAGTAGCACAAAAGGAAAGACAAAGCAGAAAGGGAAAGTGTCCAAAAATTTAAGAAAGGAAAAGAACTAGTTCAGGTATTACAAAAAGTTCAGTAAAAAGGTGACAAATAAGTGGCCCTAGGACCTAACTGATTATCTATTTCAAGAATGGGTTTAGTGACAGAAGAATGTCTTGGGTTAGGCTAAAATCATAGGTAAAGAGGACTGAGAAAATTCAGTTTCTAGAAAGAGAGGTGAGTTACATATAAACTGGGAAAATCAGGAGAGTGTTGGTGAACTAATCAATAAAAGCCATTGGGAGAGAGAGTTAAGGAGTAAAAAGAAGAGAAAAATGTCTTCTCTATCAATGTTGGGTTCTTTTTAAAAATTTTTCCATTCTCTAAGGGAACTCAGAGCTACCAACAATCGGCTAATTCATCCTTAGCCCAAAGTCTCAGGCTGTGCACATCCTTAATTGCAAGTATTTATCTGTCCTTTACTTCCCTTCCCCTAAGATTCACCTTTTGTATGCACCTTATATTATGTATTGAAAGAGAACATGATGCTAATTATGTTGTAATTCTGTCTTCTTTCACTTAATCTTTAAAATGTTATTAGAAATATCTAAGATTTCAAAATCAGTGTGTTTTTTCTTTTCAACATTGGGAGATAAATAATCTTTTCCAATTAGGTGCCATCTACTTTTATAATTGGGCATTTATGAGTTTTAGTTTTTTGAAGACTGCAAGAAAATAATAGTAAACAACAAAATCATGTTACCAGGAAAATGAATGGATATTTTTTTCAGTTTTGTTTCAAAAATATTCTCAGCATGTTGAAGAAAAAGAAACTGTAAACAGTCTGATCTGCAAATGATATGAGTGTGTGAAGAAGAACTCTTGCGTGGAAGGTAAAACAACATTCCTGAAATTTAGTTGCTGCCTATGGTATGTAAAGATCCCAAATGTAGTTTCCAGTAAGATTCTCAGGCAGGAGCATACCAAGAAGTGGACTCTAATGATCATGTTTGGGTAGAAGTGTGCAATTATATGGGAACTAAAATTTTGTATGTATGTTTATGTAAAGCTTGATTGTGAAACCAGATATAATGCTTTCTGGATTTCTTCAGTCTTTACTTCCTTCTAAACTTTCTCTGCATGTTCCTCTTTTTTCTCACATTAAAGACATTAAATACAAATTATGATGATGACAATATTATTATGGGTATGAATTAATTGAATTTTTAACTATAAGTTATGTTTAAAGATGGTTTCATAGTCATAGAAAAATTGAAAGAATAATAACAATTCTGTATAACCCCTCACTGTATATAATATCTGCAATTATTAACATCTTTTATGAACAAAAGCATTTGTTACAACCAATGAAACAAAGGTGATATAGCATCAGTTAAATTCTTGATATATTTGAGTTTTCTTAATTTTCACTTAGACTTCTTTTTCTGTACTAGAATCCTACCCCACCAACCCTATGCCATTAAGTAGTCATGTCTCTTAGGTTCCTCTTTGTTGTGGCCATTTTAGGAATTTTCTTATTTTTGATGATCGTGGTACAATAGATTTTGAGGAGCACTACTCTGGTATATTATGTTACCCCTCTATTAAAGTATTATATTTTTGTAATTACAACATTAGGTTTATTGGTTGTTTAGAGGAAGATCTCAGTTGTAACATGTGATTTTACCTCATGATATAGTGGTATATATTATCAAAATGATTTTTGACTATTGATCACCTCTCTGTGGTAGTGTTTGTCAGATATCTCCATTGTAAAACTATTCTTTTTACCTCCCCTTATTCCAGTATAATCTTTAGAAGAAAGCTGTTATGCACAGCCTATGCTTAATGACTGAGGAGTTACATTCTGTAACTGGTTGTGTGGATTATTTATTAGTTATTAGTAAGGTGAAATTATTGTATTTCTGTGGATTTTCCTGTAAAATAAAACTGTATGTATTATATTACATAAGAGAATTAATTTATCAATTATTAAGGAATTGTCTCATGAAGTTTAGAAGCTTGAGAAGGCCAACATTTGATGAGAGAAGGTAGCAGACAGGAGGTTGAAGGAGTAGAACTTTGAGTCCAGAGGCAATCTGCTGCAGAATCAGGAAGATCCAGGATTGCAGAAAAAGTATAAAGGTGGTGTGTAGGAGAACTCCATCTTGCTCAAAAAGGGCATTCTTCTATTCTATTCTGACCTTCAACTGGTTGGGTAAGACTAGTTCACATTGGAGGGCAATTTGCTCTACGCAAACTTTACCAACCACAGTAAAATCTCATCCAAAGACAGACTTGAAGAAATATCCAGATTATTTGGCCAAAATAGCACATTTGCCTATCAAAAATGTCTACATAATTTGTAGGCATTTATAATTCTTATGCATGGGAGATTGTCTCTTTTATCACACTTATTAATTTATCCAATCATTTATATCTGCACATACTAGTTAATAGTAGTTTTACATTCTGATTATAATTCAGTATTATTTTATTTAACTTGTTTGTCTGGCTATGGTCATGTGGAGTCCTTTCTGCTAGTTCCTGTGACCACATGACAGAGCACTATTGATGTGATTTTCTTTGCTTTCTCACATCTCTACTTTTTGGGACTAAAAAATGCTTGAGACTGAGGTCATATATTTCTGATTCTTAGAATCAAATATTTTCCCAGGAGCTCTGGTTCCTTTTATTGAAGAACACTATCATACACATTGTGATTTGTTATATTTTTATTTTCACTCAGTGTAAGGTTATTTTTTTTTCTTTTGATACTTTTTTTTTTTGACTCTGGATTATTTAGAAGTGTTATTGAGTTCCATGTGTTTGGTTTGATTTTCCTGTTTTCCTTCTGTTGCTGATTTCTATTTGGCTTCTACTGTGGTTTGGCAACATCCTACAGATGATACCAATTCTTAGAGTTGTGTTATAAATCTGAATATTTTAGCATATGTTCCTTGGGTACTTGGGAGGAATGGGTTTCCTGCTGTTGAATGGAGTTTTCTAAAAATGTTGAGGAGATTCTGTTCCTTGATGATATTCTGTGTTCCGCTATTTTTTCTTCATAGTTGTGCCTATCTGTAGTAATGTATTTTTCCCCAATCTCTACATGCTTGTATCACTTTTTACTTCCCATATTTTATGGGTTTGACATATACCCATTTGGGATCATTGTAGGAGGCTATATTTGTTTTTCCTCTCTATTTTTTTTTCTGTATTCAGTTGCCAATTGTTTCATTTGCCAATTCCTTGATTTTTCTGCCCCTCTATTCTGCTACTGAATAGTGGAAACATTTTTATCTGGTTATTTAAAATATTTTTCAAATAATCCTAACATGCTTGTTATTATGGCTGCTGCCATCTAGTGATTGCCATTGTTATTAGATTTGAGAACTTCCTGTTTCTAAGTATAAATAGTTCTCTTTTCCTCCGTTCCTTTCTCCTATTCCCTCCTTCCAAGTCCTCTCCCCTCAAATTTCCTTATATCAAGGATAGCACACAGGACCTTGTGCTCCTTTCTAGGCAAATGCTCTACCATTTAGATACATGCTTTTTAAATCATATTTTGAGGCCATTCCTGGACAGTGTGGAGAGAGAACCAGGGCCCTCACCAGGAGGTGCTCCCCACCTGGAAACCAGTGTCATGTGCCAGAATGGGGTCAGCCACACCCAAGCCTCTCTCCATGAGTCTGTGCCATTCGCAGACTGCTGGGGGAGAGAACCAAGGCCCTCACCAGGAAGTAATACCGGCCAGGAAACCATATCATTTTCATTGTTTTGTTGGGTTGCATTTTATTCTGTTTAGTTTTGTTCGATTATGTTAAATCTGATGACATGAGCAACTTTTTGAAAGATAACAAGACATATTATGGTAGCCATTTTGGATTACTAGTGACTTGTTATGAAGTCCTTTATTGCATTCACTGTTTTGGTTTTATTGTTTCTATTCTGTTCTGTTCAATTTTTACTGTGTCTGAAAGTATCTGCAGCTATTTTGAAGACAACAGAAGGCATTTTGGTAACTATTGTTTGTTTTGTAAGGTTTTGAAGTCCTGTATCACTTATGCTGGTTTATGTTTGATTGGCTTTGTTGTTTTATTTTCTGTTTTATCCTCCTTAAAATAAAATTTTTAAAAAATCGTATTTTGAGACAAATTTTCACAAAGTTGCCCTGGCTGATCTGAAATTGTTTTCCTTCTGCTTTATTCTAATAGGTAGTTAGTATAGGCCTGTGCCACCAAGTACAGCTAATGTGTTATTTTCTGTGGAACTCTGGACACATTGTATGCTGCTCTTAGAGTCTGGGTCTGGTTTAAACATAGGGCTTGGCTAGCTTTCCTTATAGGACTCCTCAGGAGAAGGTGTTCCTGATATATGGTGCCTGATACAGACTTACTGTACAGCTGAGGGATGGAGGCTGCTTATTACATCTGGGTGAAAATGTCATTTTCAGCTTCCATACAGACTCCCTTGGTCCTTAGTTTTAATAATGCACACTTTTAAAGGGGTTTTATTTTATTGCTTTTCTATACCCTTTTTCCCAATAAAGAGAAAGTCTGAAGCTATTCCGCCAAAGACCTGGAAGCCATTTAGCCCCACGGATATTTTTTTCCTACTGTCTCAAAATCCTGGAACAAAAGTGAGGAGAGCTGCTCTAGCATAGAGGTTCATCTGCTAGTAATCCACACCAAAGAGAGGCAGGTACTGTTGAGAATACAATAGAGTCTGAGCTCTGTTTGTGTGTTTTACATCTATTTTTGCTAAAAGAAGGTGGTTTTTATTATTTGCGGTATTGGTATTGAGTTTGAAGGCATTTAGAACAATAGATAGGAAAGGTTGTCTCAGCCTTTATATTCCATCAAGGTGATCCTGCTTCAATAAAAGTAACCTACCCTCAAAAGATATTGGAGCATTAGAAATATCCTCATGGGGGTTAAATGAAAGGAAGAAAAGATTTCTACCTGAAATATCAGCTTGTCTTTTCAATATGTACATGTTTTATTCATTATTAACTGCTTAACAAAGAGGGATATTAACTTGAGAAAGGAGATAAAGTTACATCATGAAGAAGTCCAATCCACAATCCAGAATGAAATTTTCAAAAACCCATGTTATAAAAGGAAAATGATTAACTTTTCAAAAAACTTCTCATGCACAACTTTGAAGAATGTCATCACTTAGTGAAGAAAAGAAAGGAACTAAGAGTATTAGTCAGCTTTTTCATTGCTGGACCAAATGCATGGCATCCACAACTTAGAGAAAAAAAAGATTTATTTGGCTCATGGTTTCAGATTACACAGTTCGTAGTTAAGGTAGGGATGTACGTCAGAAGAGTGTAGTAGAGCAGAGCTGCTCATGTCATGCCAGCCAGGAAGCAGAGCACAGGGGAAAAGAACCAGCGAGAGATAAACCCTCCAGAATCATGCGCAAGTGATCCACTTTGTTCAAATGGATCCTGCATGCTAATAGTACATTCAGCTATAAACATGAGTGGAATTTTCAATTGATAGTGATGTTTCTCCCGTGATCTAAACACCTATTCAGGTATCTCTTAATCCAGTCAAGTTGACGATTAAGTTTAATTATCACAGTGAGTCAGAGATGAGAATTCACCATGGTCTTTCTTTTTTTATTTTAAAGAGAAAAAAATGAAACAAAATTTTGCAAGACAATAGAAGAGCAATGCTGCGGTCCAGCCAGGCTAGGTCTACAGAGTCTCCAAAGGTGGGCTGAGCATCGGCGTGTGGAGAGCAGACACACAAACAGCTCAGAGACTGTTTGAATCTGTTTTGTTTATTGTAAGCTCTAACAGAATATTTTATAATTTTTTTTGGACCAGGGCTGACAAACTAAGACAAATTTAGATAAAAAGAATGAAATTAACAGGTGTCTCCATGATTACATGGTTTTTATAGTTACATGACTTGTCAGCATAGGCAGAAAGTTTAAATTTGGTTTAAGACCTTGAAGCATGTTTTTGCTACTAATAAATGCTTCATTGTGGTAGCCTGTAAAACACAAGACCATATTTAGTCTTGATTTAGCCCCCCATCCTTGTATGATACTTTTGCAGCTGCAAGTATGTATTATCTGCCCTGTTCTTTTTTTAAAAAACATAGTGACATAGTGGCCTCTCTGTATAGAGGTTCCCAGACAGCCCCAGACAGCTGGTTATTACTGTTATTATTAAAGGCTCCCAAACTTTTGATATGACCTTGGTCTCATTGGTCCGACTCAATGTCAGATAATTACACCATTAATTGTAGAGAAACATTTTATTAACTATCCCTTTGTTTTTAGGGAGTTTTTGTATTTTGTTTATTATTTTGTGCATGGAAAAGAAAGAAGGAAATTTTCTGAACGGGGTCAGAGCACAAGTTAACGCAGTAGTTCCCAAGAAGAATTAACCCATTCCCACAAAGCCAATTTTTATGTTGTGGCCTTTTTTTAGAAGACATCCTTCGTGTTTGGACCTTGTCAACAGAACATGGGTCTATCTTTTTTTATGTTTGGACCTTGTCAACAGAACATGGCTAGAGAAGGATGTGGCAGAGTAATAATGGTTAAAGTATTTTGTATTTTTATCTTTAAATTAGTTACTCAGAGTACAAAATATAGGTATTTAATTGTCCACACAATATTGGCATGAACTTTTCTTTTCAATAAACTAAGACAAATTAGTAGTATACCTGTCTTAGCTATCTTGTATGTGTGTATATATATATATATATATATATATATATACATATACATATATATACTTTTCCCTTCCTTATTTTCTACTTTCCCACATTCCAATTTCTCTTTCTTTTTGACCAGTTTCTTCCCATTTCACAATATCTATTGTACATTTTGGATCTTATTTACTCTTTCAGCTTCTCAAGCTAGAGCGACAATAAAATGTTTACACATGTGAGTCTGATTTATTTCACTTTCAATTATGATCTCAAGTTGCATCCATTTTCCTGTAAAAGTTTCCACTTTACCCCTCTTTGTAGCTTATTATTACTCCGTTGTATAAAAATACTGCATCCTTTTTATTCATTCCTCGGTTGATGAGGATTTGGACTGTTCCCATGATTTAGCTATTACGAATTGTGCTGCTATGAACATGGGTGCATATATATTGATGTGGTATGTTTTTAATTCTTCTGGGAAAACACCCAGAAGGGAATATCTGGATTAAATGGGACCTGTAGTTCTAATTTTATGCAAAACTCCACATTGATTTCCACAGTGGTTGCAACACTCTACATTCCCACCAACAGTGGAGAAGGGTTCCTTTTTCCCCACAGATTCTCCAACATTTGTTATTGATTGATCTCATGATAATAGCCATTCTTTCCAGGGTGAGATGAATTCTCAGTGTTGTTTTTATTACCATCTCTTAAATGACCAATGATGTTGAACATTTTTTCATATATTCATTTGCTCTTTGTATTTCACCATTTGAAACATAAGTATTCATCTCAGATGCCCATTTTTAGATTGGATCTTTTAATTTGGGAGATCTGATTTTTTTTGAGTTCTTTATATGCTGTCAATAATAATCCTTTGTCTGAGGAACAGCTGGAAAACAGTTTTTCCACATTGTGGGTTGTCTTTTAACTCTTTTGGTGGTTTCTCTTACTGTGCAAAAGCTTTTTAATAAGATGAGATCTCAGTTGTTGATTTTTTGTGATAGTTCTTGTGCAATCAGGGTTTTAGTGATAAAGTCATTGCCTACGCCAATGTCTTCAAGAGTTTTACCTGCTCCATCTTCCAGCAGATTGAATGTTTCTGTTTAATATTTGGATTTTGATCCATTTTGAATTTAGTTTCATGCATGATGAAAGATATGGGTCCAATTTTAATCTTTGGCATGTGCAAATCCAGTTTTCCCAGCACCATTTATTAAGAAGGCTTTCTTCCAGTGAATGTGTTTGGTACCTTTGTTAAAAATAAGGTGGATGAGTATGTCTGGAGTTGTTTCTGCATCTGTAATCTGTTCAATTGATTCTTGAGCTTGTTTTATTTTTTTTACCAGTACCATGATTTTTTATAACAATAACCTTATGGTATAAATTCAAGTCAGGATTTTGATGCCTCCTGTCTTGCCTTTGTTGCCCAGGATTGCCTTTGCTATCCTAAGCCTCTTCTGGTTCCAAATGAATTTTAGGATTCTTTTCTATAATTCAATTCTGTGAGATATGCTGCTGGAATTTTGATCAGAATTTCATTAAGTCTGTATAACAGTTTTGGGAGTTTTGGCTATTTTTACTATGTTGGTTCTTTCTCTCCATGAGCAAAGAATATTGTTCCATTTTCTGATATCCTCTCCAATCTCCTATTTCAGAGTACTGCAGTTTCAATGTAGAAGTCTTTTATATCCCTCATTAGATTGATTCCTAGGTATTTCATTTTTTTGAAGGTGATTGTGAAAGGTGTTGTTTCTCTAATTTCTCTCTCAGTGAATTTTTTATTCATATACAAGAAGGCTATTAATTTTTGAGGGTTGACTTTGTATCTAGCTATACTACTGAATTTGCTTGCTAAATCTAGGGAGACTTTTAGTAAAGTTTTTGTGATTTTCTATATAGAGTATCATGTGATCTGCAAATAATGATACTTTTAATTCTTCCTTCCTTATTGATATTCCTTTTATTCATATTAGTTGTCTAACTGCTCTGGCTAAAGTTTCCAGAACAATGTTGAATAAGAATGGAGACAGTGGACATCCTTATCTTGTTTCTGATTTTAGAGTGAAAGATTTCAGTTTTTGTCCATTTAGCATGATGTTGGCTGTTGGTTTTCAACTGATGTATTTTATCAGATTGGTATGAATACCATCTATTCCAATTTTCTGTAGGATTTTTATCATGAGTCACTGATTGTCAAAAGCTTTTTCTGCATCTATTGATGATCTTACGATTTTTGTCATTGTGTTTGTTAATATGGTATATATTAAATTTATTTGTTTGCATGTGTTGAACCATCCCTGCATCCCTGGGATGAATCCAACTTGGTTATAGTGTATAATCTTCTCAATGATTTTCTGCATTCTGTTTGCCAATATCTTATTGTGGATATGTGCATCTCTGTTCATTATGGAGGTTTGCCTGTAGTTCTCTTTCTTATCTGGGTCCTTCTCTAGTTTTGGTATCAGGATAATGCTTACTTACAAGAAAAGGAGTATTGCTTCCCTTTCAATTTTGTTAAAAAGTTTGAGAAAGAGTGGTATTTGGTCTTGTCGAAATTTCTTGTAGATTTCAGCAGTGAATCTGTGAGGGTTTGAGCTTTTGTTTATTGGTAGGGTTTTAATTACATTTTTAATTTCATTGATTGATATTGGTTCATTTAGGGTTTTTATATATTCTTGATTCATTTTTGGTAATTCATTTGTAACCAGGAATCTGTTCTTTTCTTCTGCATTTTCTATCTTATTAGAATACAAGTGCCCATAGTAGGTATAGATGATCTGGATTTCGGCAGGGTCCATTGCTATTTCACCCTTATCATTCCTAATTATATGGATTTGAGTCTTTTCTTTCTTTTTTTGATAAGGTTGGCTAAAGTTCTGTGGATTTCATTTAACCTTTCAAAGAAACAACTCTTTGATTGATTGATATTTTGTATCATTTTCTAAATTTCTGCTGCATTAATTACTGCTCTGATCATTATACTTCTCTCCCCTTTATGAGCTTTGGGTGTGCCTGCTCTTCTTTTTCTAGAAGTTTGAGGCTATACATTAGGTTATTTATTTGTACTTGCTCTGTTTTCCTGATATAGGTATTCACACAATAAATTTCTCTCTTATGACTGCTTTCATTGTGTCCCATAAGTTCTGGTATTTTGTGTTGTCATTATCATTTAATTGCAGAAATTGTCTAACTTCTTCTCTAATTTCATTTGTGACCATTGGTTGTTCACGAATGTGTTATGTAATTTCCATGTATTTATGAAGTTCTTGTGTTTTTTTTTTTTGCCATTGATCTCCAATTTCATTGCACTATGTTCTGACAATATGCATGGGATAATTTCAGTTTCTTTGCACTTATTTAAGCATGTTCTATGAGCTAGTATTTATACTATTTTTGAGAATGTTCCGTGTGCAGCTAAGAAGAATGTGTATTCTACAGTGAGGTAGAACACCATAGACATGCACTAAATCCATTTGCTCAAAAATTTGGTTCAATTCTGTTATTTTGTTGTTGTTTTTTGTCTAATTTGTCCCCCTTTTTGTGACAGTGGGACATTTAAATACTCCAATACAATTGTATTGGCACTTGTTTCTTCATGTTAATTAATATTTATTTTATATAGTTAGGTGCAATGGTATTTGTTGCACATATATCTAAGATTGTTATCTCTTTCTCTTGGATTGTCCCCTTTACAAAGATGCAATGACCTTTTTCTCTGTTAATCAGTCATGATTTTGAAATACACTTTGTCTGCAAATATAATAGCTACCCTTACTTTTTTCTGCATTCTTGTCACATGGAGTATTATTTTCCATCCATTGATTTTCACTCTATAAATTTCTTTTTGAATGAAATGTGTTTATTGTGTGCAGCATATTATTAGATTTTGCATCTTCAACCATTCTTCCAGTCTGTGTCTTTTGAATGATGAATTGAGATCATTAACATTGATGTTTATAACTTATATGTGTTGACTTATCCTTGTCATGTTATTTTCCTGTTGGAGCCACCACCCTGCCCCTGTTTAATTGTTTGCCTCACCAGTTGGATTCTTTCTGTTGGGGTTAATGAAGTTGTAGTCCTTTTTATCTCTTTCTAGAAAGTCCTGCAAAACATTTTGGAGTGAAGATTTGGTAGTTATAAATTTCCTCAGATATTCTTTGTCATGGAAGTGTCTTATTTCTTCAATTTTGAAGGATCGTTTTGAAGGGTACAACAGTCTGGGTTGAATGTTGTTTCCTTTAAAACTGAAATATTTCACTCCAAGTTCTCCTTGATTTGAGGGTTTGTTCTGAGAAGCCATCTGTGATTCTGATTGTCTTACTTTCATAGGTGATTTGTTTCTTTTCCTTAACAGCTTTTAATATTGCATTCTTGTGTTGAATTTCTGGAAACTTGACTATGGTATGTGCGGTTGTAGATTTTTTTTTTAACATGGCTAAATGGAGTACTTTATGTAACACTTGTCTGTGTCAAATTCTTTTTCTCTACCAGGGAAGTTTTCCATCATGGTGTTTGTTTTTTTACATCATTTTTGCTATCTCTTGCTTTTTCATTCACTCCAGTCAATCTTAAGTTATTCTGCTTTGTCTCATCTAGCAGCTGCTCGATTGATTTTCACAGTCCCATTCTATTTTTGAGAAATCTTTCTCTTCATGTTCACTAACTTCAAGCCAGTCTTCCATATCTGAAATCCTCTCCTCACATTGGCTTAATCTGCTGTGAACACTTTCAATGGAATTGTTAATCTCCTGGATATCTGCTTGAATCTGCCTTGTGGATTTCATTTCTTTCCTATACTGAGCATTCATGACTTTCATCATTTTCTTAAGTTCATCTACTTTTTTGTCTGTGTCTGTTCTAGTGTCACTAAGCATGATCTTTATTTTGGATACCATCTCTGCTGTTATCTGAGAGATTATTTCTGATTTGATATTTTCTAGAGACTCATTTAATTGCTTTGTTGTTACCACTTCAGAGAGGCCAGGTGGGAGGCTTTTGTACTGTCCTCATTGACTCCTGGTTTTGACTTTGGTGAACTGAATGTCTGGGGTTACATCTCAATTGTATCCTTTTACTTTTCTAAACCCTAATTCCTGGGTTTTGATCATAAATGATGATCATTAATGATGAATTGTTTTATTGTTAGTATTTAGAACCTTTAGGAAATGACTACTTTTCTGAGGTGTCTTCCAGGTATAGCTGGTTTTCGAGTTTTGAGTCTGTTGCAAGGTACTACCTCACAATTTTTTGGGAATGAGAAGTTGTTGACTATTTGGTCTAGCCCCTGGTTCTTTGGCATTGTCCCACAGTATTTTCTATGACCCTTAGTCAAATTCAGTCTTAGAATATTAGGAAAAACAGCTGTTTAGAACAACTATGTCACTTTTAGCTACAGTGGTACCATCAGCAGTAACAGTAACATCATCAAACACAGCCTAGAAAATGAGAAACTAAGGCAACCGTTAATTTGCCATCTTTCACCATATGAACTAGATTTGTGTTTATATAACAAAATCTAAAACAAACCAGAAAAATATATGCAGTATATTAGTCCTCAACATGTCAACTTTACCCTCAGGGGACAAAATTCAAAAGGGGTTATCAAAAAACAGAGAAGTGAAAGAAGAGGAAGAGATTAGAAGTAAGGCTACAGGAAAAAATGGTCTCACTAACTTTGGGAAACTGATGCAGAAGACAGAGGTGAAAGAGAAAAGGAAGAAATAAAAGAACAGGAGAAAACAATGACCATGAAGACTTGAAATTACATTCACCCTCATATAAAAACAAGATCAAACAATGAAGTAGAAAAAACAAAACAAAATAAAAACAAAACCACCATAACAACAACAAATAACAAAGAAAGGAGAGAGGGAAAAAAAGAAAGAAAAAAGAAAAAACAGAAGAAAATGTCCTTTTCTAGGTTTGTCTCTGCTATCACTGGTAGACAATATGTGGAGACAGAGTCCACATCTGTTTTGATTTATCCCAGAAAGCCACCAATAGCTTTATGGTGGGATAGTGAATAATTTCAGGTAGCCTGTACCTTTATTTCCCCTCAATTTCAGGTTGTATTACAGCCATGGGGTCTGAGACCAGACCCACTCAGCCTGCAGCAGTCAGTACACCCTTCACAGGCTTAAACCCAGCTTGGAACCACAAGGTGGACCCAGCAGTTGTTCTGAATTCTGAGCTCAGATGGTCCCTCTACAAGATGGCTCCTGGTCAATCTTTTTCTCTCATGGAATGACCACACCCAACCAGTGTAGACCTTTACATCCACTGCTTCCCTCAACTGCTCCATCTCTCCATGGGGGATCCTGGTGTTGCCAACTGTGCCTGTGTGTCTGCAGGTTTGAACTGCTCTGCTCACACAGTGAGTATTGACTCAGGGAGAAGCTTCTGCTGCTACCTCCTTCCTCTTTGTTGAATTTTCTGTCCTCAGTCTCTCCGTGGGCTTTAATTCTCATTTCAGTTCATTCCTGGTTCCAGGGGATGAAATTCCGTCCTTCTATTTTCTTCATATTGCAATATTTAATGTCTGGACAGCATCTCTTGGAGAGGTCCTTTCTCTGCTGCTTACCACTCTGCCATTTTACCAGAAGTCTAACTGTATTTCATGTACCCAGCATATTTTTTTGATCTTGCTTCTTGATCCAATTTTGCACTGTTTCTTCTGATTGAAAAATTGAGATAATTAAAATTGATGGTTGTAACTGATAAGTATTGATTTATCCTTGTCATGTTATTTTCCTGTTGTCATCTCTCTTTTTCCCCCTCTTTAATTGTCTTCCTTAACTGGTGGATTCATTGTGTTGAGGTTCACAGAGCTGTAATTCTTCTTATTTCTTTCCAGAATATTCTTCAGAATATTTTGGAGTGCTAATCTGCTATTCATGGATTTCTTCAGGTCTTCTTTATTGTGAAAATATTTTATTTCTCCATCAAACAAAGACATTTTTGTGGAGTATGTCAGTATGAGTTAATGGTTGCTCTATTTTAGGGCTAGAAAGGCTTTTCTCCAAGCTTTCCCTGACTTGAGGGTTTGTGTTGAGAAATCTGCCATGAGTCTGATGGGTTTTCCATTGTAGGTGATTTTTCTTTTCTCTAAGAGTTCTTAGTATTCTATTTTTGTGTTGAATTTCTGGAATCTTGACTATTACATGTCTTGTAGTTTTTTAACATGGTTAATTGGAATTCTATATGCTTCACTTCTCTGTATGTCAAATTCTTTTTCCATACCAGGGACACTTTCTGCCATGATGTCTCTAAACAAGTGTTTTATGTTATTTTTTGCTATCTCCTGCTTTTTCATTGACTATAGTAAATTTTTAGATATTCTTCTTTACATTGTATAGCAGCTGCTACATTGATTTCTCATGACTGCTTACTATTTTTTCTCTATTTTAAACAGTGAAACAGTAAAAATAATAAAACAGTTTCAAAATAGGCTACTAGGAAGTAACAATAAGTAATGTATTGTATATTGTTATAGTCATAGTAGTTGTTTAGAGTAAAAGATATAGGCATGAAACATTGTTCAAGAAACATTAGTGTGAACCTTTCTTTTTGTGTGTGCGTGTGTGTGAACCTTTCTTTTCAATGAATTAAGAGATACTAGATGTATAACTATCTTAAGTAACTTGTATAAATTTTTTCTTTTTCCTTTCTCCTTTTGCCCATCACAATTTTTCTTTTCTTTAGAACAGTTTCTTCCCTATTTACTGTATCTATTATACATTTTAGACCTTATTTACTCTTCCAGTTTCTCACACTAGTGAGGAATTTACAATGTCTACACACGTATCAGGGACCCGGCCGAGATCCCCGATCTTCTGAACAAGCGTACAGCAAAGCCTTAGATAAATGAGACAAATGGTATGGTTTTAGGGCTCCAGGAAGGTCAAAGCTGCTACAGAGTTTTTGACTCTGTAGCTCTCTTGAAGCCTATGACAAAGAGCTTCTCTGGACCACCCATATTTATTTCCATTGTACACAAAGAGAGGGGATACTGAGGGAGGTGCCGGAATTGAGCGAGACTTGGGAGTCACTTCAAGGACACCTCCAAGTAGGAAAAACTGCCAGAAAAGGAGTACTATCTTATCTCCAAAATGGCCTTTGTAGTGGGTCTGTGATGCCTGCAGAATAAGATGCCTACAGGGCAGCCTCTAGTAGCATAATTGATTATGGAGCCAAGATGCCCTCAGCTGCAACCTTCTTTACCTTGCCCTTTGAGGTATCTCTGACCTCATCAGCTACTACAGGCCTCAGTCAGGACCAGTGATTCATAGAGGTTCATTTACTATGAATCAGCTCCCATCGCCAGGCAAGGGGCCTATGCCTAGGACAGGCTCACAGATAAATAAAAAGTCAATTAGTAAATTTTAAATCCTGCTCAGAGCAGCTTTGTAGTGGTCTCCAACACACACATAGGTCTGATTGACTTCACTTATGAGTATAGTGTCAAGTTGCATCCATTTGTCTACAAAAGTTTCCAGTTTATCCTTCTTTATGGTTGAGTAATATTACTTTACATAAAAAAATCTTTTTTATCCATCCCTCAGTGATGGTCATTTGGGTCATGTTCATGATTTGGCTATTGCAAATTGTGCTGCTGTAAACATGGGTGCCCACATATCCCTGAGGTACAATGTTTTTAATTCTTCTGGAAAGATACCCAAAAACAGAATAACTGGGTCAAATGACACCTTTAATCCTAGTTTTTAAAGAAATATCTGCATTGATTTTCACAGTGGTTGCATGAATCCACAATCCCACCAGTGGAGAAGGTTCCTTTTCCCCCACAGTCCTGCAAGTACTTGTTATTGATTGATTTCTTGATGATAGCCATTCTTTCTAGAATGAAATAGAATCTCAGTGTTGTTTTAATTTGCATCTCTCAAATGACCAATGATGTTGAATATTGTTTTATATATTTATTTGCCACTTGTATTTCTTCATCTGAGAAGTATGTATTCATCTCAAATGCCTGTTTTTGGATTGGGTCTTTGAATTTAGGGGTCCTGATTTTTTTCAAACCTTAAATGTTCTTGATATAGGTCCTTTGTTTGACTGACAACTCCCTATGATGCTTTCTCACTCTGTGGGTTGTCTTTTCACTCTGTTGAGGATTTCTTTTGCTGCACAAAAGCTTTTTAATGATATGAGATTCTGTTTGATAATTCTTTGTAGTATTTCCTGAACAGTCTGTGTTTTGTTAAAGTAGTCTCTGTCTACACCTATATCTTCAAGATTTCTACTTGTTTTCTCTTCCAATATGTTTAATGTTTCTGTTTTAATGTGAAGATCTTTGACCCATTTTGACTTTATTGTAGTGCATATGATAGACAGGGTCTAGTTTAATAATTGGCATGTGGAAAGTCAGTTTTTTAGCACTATTTATTAAAAAGGCTATCTTTATTTCAGTGAATATGTTAGGTTCTTTATTGAAGATAAGACAGTTCAGTGTGTTTGGAGTTGTGTCTGAATCTTCTATTCTGTTCCAGTGATCCTCAGGTCTGTTTTTTGCCAACACCATGATGATTTTATCAAGTAGCTTTGTAGTATAATTTCACGTCAGAGATTGTGATTCCCCCTGCTTTCCTTTTTTTTTTTTTTTTTTTTTTTTTTTTTTTTTTTTTTTTTTTTTTTTTTTTTTTTTTTTTTTTTTTTTTTTTTTTTTTTTTTTTTTTTTTTTTTTTTTTTTTTTTTTTTTTTTTTTTTTTTTTTTTTTTTTTTTTTTTTTTTTTTTTTTTTCTGATAATTTCTTTTGCTATTCTAGGCCTCTTCTGGTTCCAATGAATTTTAGGAATGTTTTCTCTAGTTCTGTGAGGTATGCTAATGATATTTTGTTTGGAATTCCATTAAATCTGTGTAACAGTTTTGGGAGTAGGGCCATTCTCACTATGATTATTTTTCCTCTGCATGGGCAAGGGATACTTTTCCATTTTTTGATATCTTGGTTGATCTCCTTTTTCAAAGTACTGTAGATTTCAAGTACACATTTTTAAATTCTTTTTTTAGATTGATTCCTAAGTATTTCCTTTTTATGGCTGCTATCATAAAGTTTGCAGTTTCTCTAATTTCTGTCTAAGTTTGTTGCTTATGTACAGGAAGGCTATTGATTTTTGAGTGTTGATTTTGTATCCACCTACAATATTGAATTTGGTTATTAAATGTACATGTCTTTTGGTGGAGCTTTTGTGGTCTTATATGTAGAGAATCATGTCATCAGTTAATAATGATAAATTAACTTCTTCCTTTCCTATCATTATTTCTTTTATTCCTTTTTTGTCTAATTGCTCTACCTAAGGTTTCCAGAGCTATATTGAATAGGAGAGGTGATAGTCAACATCCTTCCCTTGTTCCTGATTTTAGAGTGAAAGCTTTCAGTGTTTGACACTCTAGTATGCTATTAGCTGTTGGTTTGTCATGGATGGCTTTTGTCAGATTAAGATAAAGACAATCTATTCCAGTATTCTGTAGAGCTTTTATAATGAATGGGTGTCAGACTTCGTCAAAATCTTTTTCTGCATCTATTGTGATGATCATGTTTTTGTCTTTGGTTTGACTAATATGGTGTATTATATTTATTGATTTATACATGTTTCATCATCCCTGCAACCCTGGGATGAATCCTACCTGGTGATGGTATATAATCTTCTTTGTAATGGTTTCTTGCATTCTGTTTAACAGTATCTTATTGAGGGTTTTGCATCTATGTTCATTAGAGAGATTGGTCTGTAGTTTTCTTTTTTGGTTGGGTTCTCCTCTAGAATCAAGGTAATACTAGCTTCCACAAATGATTTCTGCAAGTATTGCTTCCTTTTCACTTTCCTTAAAGAGTTTCAGCATTAGTGTCATTAATTCTCTAAATTTCATGCAGATTTTACCAGTTAATCCAACATGACCTGAGCTTTTCCTTGTTGGTCAACTTTTAATTACATTTTCAATTTCAATGGCTGATAGCAGGTTATCTAGAATTTTATGTTTTCTTTGTTTTAGTTTTGGCAATTCAATTGTGTTTAGGTATCTGTTCATTTCGTCTGTGTTTTCCATCTTATTAGAATATAGGTTCTCATGGTACATATTTGATGATCTTCTGAATTTCTGTTGTATGCATTTTGATTTTACCCTGCTCATTCCTAATTGCATGAATTTTTATTTTATCTTTTCTCTTTTTGATGAGGTTGG
Organism: Dasyprocta punctata; assembly: GCA_004363535.1. Taxonomy (NCBI): domain Eukaryota; kingdom Metazoa; phylum Chordata; class Mammalia; order Rodentia; family Dasyproctidae; genus Dasyprocta; species Dasyprocta punctata. The sequence goes on along the minus strand of RJWM01008261.1, from coordinate 25,584 downwards.
CTAATGGCTTATCAACTTTATGTATTCTTTCAAAGAACAAACTTTTCATTTCATTGATTCTTTGTATTGTTTTCTTAGTCTCAAATGCATTATTTTCTGCTCTTATCTTTATAATTTCCTCCTTCATATGATCTCTGGGTTTGATTTGTTTTACTTTTTCTAGAAGTTTGAGGTTCAATATTAGGCTGTTTATTTGAGCTCATTCTGTTGATGTTAGAATTCATCACTATAAATTTTCTTTGTAGGATTGTTTTCATTTTGTACCACAAGTTCCAATATGTTATATTGGCTTTATCATTTAATTGTATATACTGTTTGTTTTGTCTCTGTTTTCCTTCTGACCCAATAGCATTTCAGAAGTATGTGGCTTAATCACCACGTGTTTATGTAGTTTTTATGATTTCTTTTTTCATTGATTTCCAGTTTCATTGTGCTATGGTCAGATGGTATGCATAGAATGTTTTCAGTTCATCTACATTTAATTAAACACGTTTTGTGGGCTAATATGTGGTCTGTTTTGGAGAACGTCTCATGTGCATTTGAGCAGAATGTGTATTGATGTTTTTGGTTGGAACGCTTGTAGATCTCTACCAAGTCCAAGGCTTAGATTAATTCTGTTTTTTTGTTGTTGTTGTTGTTGATTTGTCTAGTAGGGTTGATTTGTCTATTTGTGAGTGGGGTATTAAGATTCCCCACTACAATTATGTTAACACTTATTTTGTTTTTCACGTATGGTACTATTTATTTTATGTATTTGGGTGTACTGGTGTTTGGTGCACATATATATTTATGATTAATATGCCTTCTTGAAGTTTTCCCTTAGCAAAGATGTAGTGACTTTCCTTGTTTCTTGATCAGTATTAGCTTAAAGTTTACATTGCCTGCAAATAAAATTGCTACTTCTTTTTTCTGGGTTCCTGTTGAATGGAGGATTGTTTTCCATCCTTGGATTTATAGTCTATGAATTTCTTTCAGAAAGATATGTGTTTCTCAAATGCAGCATATTGTTGGATTTTGTTTCTTTATTCATTCTGATAGTTTGCTTCTTTTGATTGGTGAGTTGAGAACAAATACATTGATGCTTACAACTGATAAATATTGGATTATATTTATTTTTTTTTACTCAGCGAAGAAAAAAACATATATAACAAAGACAACAAGCAAAACAGACAAACACACGACTAGAGTAAATGCACAACAGTAACATTGCAGGTTTACAAAGCAGGATGATAGAAACTTGACAATGGTTGCAATATTGCGTATTGTTATCTTTAAAATGGTTACTTACATTAACAGATATAGACATGTAAAATTGACCTAATCATATGAGTATTAATTGTTCTTTCTCAGTAATGAATACATTCAGCAGTGTGTTCGTTTTAGTTATCTTACATATACATATATACAAATTTATTTGCCATTTGTATTTCTTTCTCTGAGAAGTATGTATTCATCTCAGATGCCCATTTTTGGATTGGGTCCTTGAATTTTGGGGACCTGAGTGCTGTTAATTCTTTATGTTTTAGATAGAAGTCCTTTGATGGACAATTGGCTAAGATATTTTCCCATCTCGTGGGTTTTCTTTCCACTCTGTTGGAGATTTCCTTTGACATGCAAAAACTTTAGTAAGATGAGATCCCAGGTGTTGATTCTGGGAAGTGTTTCCCGTGCAATTTCATTTTTGTTCATGAACTCCCTGCCTACTCCTGTGTTATCAAGATTTTTACCTGCTCTGTCTTCTAGTAAGTTTAGTGTCTCTGCTTTTATATTCAGATCTTAGATCCATTTTGACTTTATTTTAGTGCATGGTGATAGGCATGGATCTAGTTTTAGTTTATGGCATACAGAAAGTCAGTTTTTCCAGCACAATTTGTTAAAGAGGCTGTCTTTCGTCCAATGTACATGTTTGGCCCCTTTGTCAAAGATGAGGTGGCTAAGTGTGTTTGTAGTTGTGGCTGTATCTTCTAATCTATTCCATTGATCTTCAGGTCTGTTTTGATTCCAGTACCATGTTGATTTGATCACAGTAGCTTTGTAGTATAGTTTCAAGTCGGGGATTGTGATGCCTCCTCCCTTCCCTTTGTTGCCCAGAATTGCCTTTGCTATTCTAGGTCTTTTCTGGTTCCAGATGAATTTCAGGAATGCTTTCTCTAGCTCTGTGAGGTAGGCAAGTGGTATTTTGATTGGGATTGCATTAAATCTGTATAATAATTTTGGGAGAATGGCCATTTTCACGATGTTTGTTCTTCCTATCCATGAACAGGAAATATTTCCATTTTCTGAAATCTTCTTCGATTTTCTTCTTTAGAGTAATGTGGTTTTCACTGTACAGATCTTTTACTTCCTTTGGTAGATTGATTCCTAAGTATTTCATTTTTTTAGATGTTATAGTGAAGGGTGTGGTTTCACTTACTTCTCTCTCAGTGACTTTGTTGTTTGTGTACAGGAATGCTATTGATTTTTGAGTGTTCACCTTGTATCCAGCTACATTACTGAATTTGGTTATTTCTTCTAGAGGTTTTCTAATGGATTTTGGGGGGTCTTCTATGTAGAGTATCATATCATCTGCAAATAATGATAATTTCACTTCTTCCTTTCCTATTCGTATTCCCTTTATTTCTTTCTCTTCTCTAATTGCTCTGGCTAATATTTCCAGAACTATATTGAATAGGAGTGGTGCTAATGGACATCCTTGCCTTGTTCCGGATTTTAGGTTGAAAGTTTTCAGTTTTTCTCCATTTAGTAAGATGTTGGCTGTTGGTTTATGATATATGGCTTTTATCAGGTTGAGGTAGAGACCATCTATTCCAATTTTCGGTAGGATTTTGATTGTGAATGGGTGCTGGATTTGTCAAAAGCTTTTTCTGCATCTATTGAGATGATCAAATGGTTCTTGTCCTTGGCTCTGTTGATATGGTGTATTACATGTATTGATTTGTGTATGTTGAACCATCCCTGCATTCCTGGGATGAATCCCACTTGATCATGGTGTATAATCTTTCTGATAACTTGCTGGATTCTATTTGCCAGTATATTATTGAGGATTTTTGTATCTATGTTCATTAGGGAGATTGGCCTGTAATTTTCTTTTTTGGTTGGGCCTTTCTCTGGTTTTGGTATTAGAGTAATACTTGTTTCCAGGAATGAGTTAGGGAGACTGGCTTCCCTTTCGATTTCACTGAAGAGTTTGAGGAGTGTTGGCATTAAGTCTTCCCTAAATTTCTTGCAGAATTCAGCAGTGGACCCATCAGGGCCTGGGCTTTTCTTTGTTGGTAGGGTCCTAATTACATTTTCAATTTCATTAGCTGAAAATGAGTTATTCAGCAGCTTTACATCTTCTTGATTCAGCTTTAGTAATTCGTAGGTTTCTAGGATCCTGTCCATTTCTTCTGTGTTATGAAATCTATGTGAGTAAAGGTTTTCGAAGTAGGTGTTGATGATCTGCATTTCCACCGGGTCTGTAGTGATTTCACCCTTTTCATTTTTTATTACATGAATCTGAGTTTTTTCTTTCCTCTGCTCTATAAAGTTGGCTAGGGGTTTATCAATTTTATTTACTCTTTCAAAGAATCAACTCTTCGATTCATTAATTCTCTGTATTGTTTTCTCAGTTTCAATTGCATTAATTTCTGCTCTAATCTTAATAATTTCCTCCCTTCTTTGGGCTTTGGACTTGACTTGCTCTTCTTTTTCTAGAAGTTTGAGGTGTAGCATTAGGGTGTTTATGTGTGTTCTTTCTGTCTTTCTGATATGAGAGTTTAGTGCTATAAATTTCCCTCTGAGGACTGCTTTCATTGTATCCCATAGGTTCCGGTAATTTGTATTTGCATTTTCATTGAATTGTAGATATTGTTTAATTTCTTCTTTAACTTCTTCTGTGACCCATTGGTTATTTAGGAGGGTATTATTTAATTTCCATGTGTTTATGCAGTTATTGTAGGTTTTTTTGTCATTCATTTCCGATTTTACTGCACTATGGTCAGATAATATGCATGGAATTATTTCAGTCCCTTTGCACTTACTTAAGCATGTTTTGTGGACCAGTATATGATCTATTTTAGAGAGTGACCCATGTGCACCTGAGAAGAATGTGTATTCTGATGTTGATGGGTGGAATACTCGGTATACATCTACTAGGTCCATTTGTTCACAAGTTTGATTCAGTTCTGTTATTTCTTTGCTGATTTTTTGTTTGGTTGATCTGTTTCTTTGTGACAATGGGGTGTTAAGGTCCCCTGTTATAACTGTATTATTGTTTGGTTGGTTTTTCTTGTCTATTAAGAATTGTCTTACATAGTTGGGTGCTCCCATATTTGGTGCACATATATTTATGACTGTAATCTCTTCCTCTTGAAGTGTTCCCCTAACAAGTATGTAGTGACCTTATCTCTTTTGATCATTCTCGGTTTGAAGTTTGCATTGTCTGCAAATATAATAGCTACCCATTCTTTTTTCTGGGTTCCTGTTGCATGGAGTATTGTTTTCCAGCCTTTGATTTTTATTCTGCGAATTTCCTTTTGAGTGAAATGTGTTTCTTGTACACAGCATATTGTTGGGTTTTGTTTCTTAACCCACTCTGCTAGTCTGTTTCTTTTTATTAGTGAGTTGAGACCATTTACATTGATTGATATAATTGATATGTACCGGCTCATCCCTGTCATGATATCTTTCTGTTGTTGGTTTTCTGTTTAATTGTTTGCCCTGCTTAGTGATTTCCTTTGTTGTATTCTTAAGATTGTGGCCATCTTTGTCTCTTTCTTGAGTGTCTTTCAGTACTCTTTGTAGTGTTGGTTTGGTGGACATAAATTTCTTCAGTTCTTCTTTGTCATGAAAGTATCTTATTTCTCCATCAATTTTTAAGGATAGTTTTGCAGGGTACATCAATCTGGGTTGAAAGTTATTTTCTTTCAGGATTTGAAATACTTCACTCCAAGCTCTTCTTGACTTAAAAGTTTGTGTTGAGAAGTCTGCTGTGATTCTGATAGGCTTTCCTTCATAGGTGATCTGTTTCTTTTCTCTGACAGCTCTTAGTATTTTGTTCTTGTGCTGTATTTCTGATACCCTTATTATTATATGTCTGACTGAAGATTTATTTTGGTTATGGTTAACTGGGGTTCTGTATGCCTCAGTTACCTGTATTTCAGATTCTCTTGCCATGTTTGGAAAGTTTTCTGCTATTATTTGTGCAAATAGGTTCCATAGGTCATTATTATTGACCCCTGATTTTACATTTATGCCTATTAATCTTATGTTATTTCTCTTGGCATCATCTTGCAGCTGTTGAATTGTTGTTTCTTGGTTCCTTACTATTTTTACGAGATCTTTTCTTTCGTGGCCATGATCTCCTATGCTGCCTTCAAGATCTGAGATTCTATCTTTGGCTTCATTCAAGCGGTTTTTCAAACTTTCCATGGAGTTTTTCATTTCCTGCATTTCCCTTTGCATCTGTTTCATGCGTTCTGTTTTTTGTCTTATATTGTTCATTTGAGGTTTTGATCATTTTCTTAAGTTCTTCTATTTTTTTATCTTGCTCTTCTGTAGATGCACACATTTCTTTAATAATGATTCTCATTTCATCTTTTAGCTGAGAGAATATTTCTGATTTGAATTTCTCTGTAGTTTCATCAAGCTGTTTCTTTACTGCATTTTTTATCATTTCAGAAAATCCAGTTGTGTGACTCCCACTGTCTTCCATTTCAGTGTCTCTTGGGTTTGTTCTTAGTGGGCTGAGAGACTGAGACTACCTCTTGATCCTTCATTTTGTCATTTTCTTCTAGAATGTATGTGGCTCTGTGTCCTATGAGGCTGACTGGGTGTTCCCCTGTGGGTCGTGCTGAGTTGTGGTACCCGGTAGAGCTGGATCCTGCACACAGCAAGTGAGGGCGGCCTCCTGGGGCATGCAGGTGGAGCCTCTGCCTTAATTGGGTGGGGGCCAAGGCCTCCTGGTCCCAGGGAGCAAGGCAGAGTGGACCCTGAACTGTGATGCTGCCTGGACCCTGTGTCTTGCTGCAAGGAGTTCAGAGCAACAGTTGTGCTGGGCAAGCCTGGGCGAGTCCCAGGCCTACAGTGCTGGGGCCTTGTTCTTGGCTGAGCAGGGCTGCAGAGCTCTAGGATGCAGTGCATGGGCCCCTCCACTGAAGTGTGGAGCTCGCAAGTGCTCTGCACTCTGGTGGGGGGTAGCCCAAGCTCTCCAAGGCCCTGCAGCTATGCTGGTCAGTCCTTGCTGAGCAACTCTGGGGTCCTGGGTTGAGCTGGGCTGGGCTGAGTACCTCTGTGTCCTGCGAGGTTGGCCAGGCATTCCCCTGAGTGTCGCGCTGAGTGTTGGGTCACGCTGAGTCGCAGTACCCAGTAGAGCTGGATCCAGTGTGCAGCAAGTGAGGGCGGCCTCCCAGGCTGTGCAGGTGGAGCCTCTGCCTTAACTGGGTGGGGGCTGAGGCCTCCCAGTCCCAGGGAGCTAGGCAGAGTGTACCCCAGAATGTGGCACCACCCTGACCCTAAGTCTGGCTGCAAGGAGTTCAGAGCAACATTTGTCAATGTTGAATTATATTTTCCATGTTATTTTCCTATTGTCATTTTCCTGTCTTTCTCCTCTTTTCAATTGTTTGCCCTGCTTGGCATCTTCTTTCTACTGGTGTTTGTATGTGTGTGGTCTTCATTGTCTGTTTCTAATATATCCTTCAGAGCATTCTTTAGAGGTGATTTAATGGTCATGAATTTCTTAAATTGTTCTTTGTCATGAAAGTATCTTATTTTTCACTGATTTTAAAAGTGAGTATTACAGGGTACATCAATCTGGGTTCAAGATTGTTTGCTTTTAGGACATGGAATACTTCACTTTAGGCTTTCCTTGATTCAGGGATTTTTGTTGAGAAATCTGCTGTGATTCTGATGGGCTTTCCTTCATAGGCAATTTGTTTTCTCTAGTTGCTTTTTATGTTTTGTTCTTGTGTTGAAGTTCTAGTATCTTGATTATTATACATTTTGATATAGATTTTTTTCATGGCTATTTGGAGTTCCATATGCTTCATTTATTTGTATGTCAAATGCTTTATCCATGTTTCTTCAAGTTTTCAGTCATTATTTCTGTGAAGAGATTTTTAATGGCTCTTGCATTGTCCCTAGCTTTTTCACTGACTTCAATCAAGCTTATTTTGTTCTTCTTTGCTTCATCTTGTAGGTGCTGGATTGATTTTTCGTGGTCCCTTGCTATTTTTAAAGATATATTTCTTTTCCTGGTGGCTAGTCACATTCCTGATAGTCTATCCTCACCTTCATTCAATCTGTTGTGTATATTTTCAATGGAAATTTTAATCTCCTGGACTTCCATTTGGATCTGTTTCATTGATTTCATTTCTTGTCTGTGTTGGGCAATCATGGTTTCCAATGTTTTCTTAAGAGTTGTAGAGTCACTAAGCATGCTTTTCATTATAGTCACCATTTCTATAGTTCTCTGAGAAATTATTTCTGACTTTTTCTTTTTTCTTTTTGTTTTAAAGAGAATAAAACAGAACAGAACAGAACAAAGCAGATCAGAACAAAACAATTCAAGCAACACAAGTTTTCAAAACAAGACAACAGGAAATCAACTGTTGCTACCATAATGTCTCTTGTTTTCTTCAAATTTTTTCTTGTATTTATTTTGTGGTTAGTGCTGCTTAGAGTCCAGGTGGGTGGCTTTTGAATTTTTCCACCTCACTGCCCTTTAGATTTTTCTTTGGTAATATGAAAGTCTAGGGTTTTCAAATTTTCTTAGTTTGTATTTCTTTTTTAGCTTACTTCCTGAGCTGGTGCTTGTAAATTGTCTATCATGAGTAGCTTTATTAGTAGTATTTAGAACCCTTAGAAAGTGACTGCTTCTCAGCACTGCCTTCCAGATACAGCTGACTTTTCAATTTTGAGTCTATTGCAAGATCTTGCCTCTTTGATTTTTGGAGAATGAGAAGTTGCTGCCTACTTGGCCTAGCACCTACCTTTTTGCACTGGCCTATTGTTTTTTTAATGACCCTTAGGCAATCTCAGTGTTGATGTACCATGAAGAACAATTGTTTAGAACAATTATGTTGCCCTACCTAACATGGTACAATCAGCAATAATAATAGCATTAACATAGCCTAGAAAATGACAAACTGAGATAACTATTAATTTATCACCTTTAACTATGAACTAGATTTATAGTTATACCACAAAATATAGAAAATTGTTTGCAGTAAACAAGCCTGCAATATGACAATTTTACCCTCATGGAAGAAAATTTAGAAGGGGTTCAGGGGAAAATATAAATAAAAGAAAGAGAAGCGATTAGAAGCAAGGCTAGAAGACAACAGTGGATCTCATAAACTTGGAAAACTGGTGCAGAAGATGGGAAGAAGGAGAGAAGGAAGAAACAAGAACAAGGGCAGAACAAAACAAAACAACAACAAACTAGAAGCCATGTTCACACTCATATTAAAAAAGAACAATGAGGAAAAAATAAAACAAAACAAAACAATCTAAGAAAGAAAGAAAATATGGAAGATAAAGAAAAAAATTTTAAAGAAAAGAAGCAAAGAAGGAAAAATGTCCACTTCAAATTTTGTTTCTCCTGCCACTGATGTACAACACGAAAAGAGTGCAGATTCATGTTGATCAATCTTAGCAAGCCAGCAGCAGTGCCATGATGGGGTAGAGGATTATCCCAGCAAGCTTACACCTCTGTTTCCACTGAAGTTCAGGTTAGTCTCTGTCTGCAAAGCTGGAATCAGACCCACTCAGCCTACAGCAGTTTCCATTTCCCTTGTGGACTTAAATGAGAGCTACTAGGTGATGCCAACTGCCACGCAGGATCCTGGACTCAGTTTGCTCCTCTCCACAATGGCCCACAGTTAATCACCCTCTCTTGTGGAATGTCCTACTGGGACTACTGACCAGCATTGCACTCTGCTGCTGTCCACACTGTTCTGCTCCACTTACATGCTTCTCCACAAGGGTTGGCAGCTTCTGTGGTTGCCAGCAGTCACCAAAGGATTGCAGTTTCCAAATTCCCTTCCCCCACATTGAGTATGGGCTCGAGGAGAAAGCACAGCCTACCTCCTCCATCTTCCATGAAGTTCATCTCTTGTCTCTCCTCATGGGCTTTGGTTCTCACTTCAGATCCTTTCTGAGTCCCAGGGACTTACTTCTCTCCTTCTTGTTTTGCTCATGTTGCTATATTCCAGCATTTGTCCATCAGATCTCAGAGAGGTTTTTCCTCTGCTGCTTATCACCCTGCCATTTTCTTCTGACTCTCCCTAAACACATTTGCAAAAGGGAGCAGACAACTGGCTGGTGGGCCCATCTCCATCATTAACTTGAGAGGAGATTCCACACACATCACTTTTAGTTTTAGATGCCCTCTTCATAAAATAAGAATTTTAGATGAGGTGATTCTTAGGTAAGTCTTGGGTCTAAAGATCTATGATTCTAGGAAGTTTCTGAGCATGCATAACTATACCAATTTTAGAAAATCACAGATCTCATTAGTTAGTATCAAGACTAGAATCCATGTCTTATGAGTTAATCTTGTTTCAAAGGAAAGTTGAAAATCCATACTTTGTGTATTTGTGAACTAGCAACATTATGTTGTTGTTGTTGAATCAGCTTGCTAAAGTAGACTACTTTAAAAATAGCTTTTCAGGCTTGAAGATCAACATTTTCACCATGGTATTCTCAAACTGAGCTAAAATTTTGTATTTTAGATTTTGAGGGATTCTGGAGCTGAATGTCTTGAATTGTATTTTTCTCCTTTCTTTTTCACTTATCTCTTCAGTTTCATTTTATATCATTTATACCTAGAACTTTGAATGCAACCTATTATGAAGCCTGTAGGTGAATCACTCCTCTAATTCCAGCACTCTGGGAGGCTGAAACAGGAGGATCGTAAGTTCAAACCCAACCTGGTCAACTTGGTGACAGGGAGACTCTATCTCAAAGCAAAACGAAGACACATTTCTAGCTTCTGAATGGGCTCTGTCTTTCATTTGATACTTCAACTAATTTTTTTTGATCCTGTGAGCTCTTCAAATAGCTGTGTGGCCTCCCTCCTATTTCACATTTTATTGGATGCTGTTCTTTGAATGCTTTTATTGTATCTGATTTACATTAACCACTAATAAATATTAATCTATTTCTGTTGAAAAATCTAGACAATCTCTTTTAGCAGTTGTGACCATTCAGAAAAGAATAGCTGGATAATAACACAGAGCTCCAGATTTCATGCTTTCTTCTACACATAAGATTTATCAGCCTTAGCCCTATTGATAGATTGGGCCAGACAGATTATGTTGTGAGAAGCTTCCTTATGCCTTATGTGACATTTAGTACTTCATGTGAGGTGAAGTTTTTTTCTTCCAGCAGCAATTTTTCCATTAAATTCAAACTTTAATATATGCATCCACAGAAATTGAAGGAAGTTTAAATTTTTCACGAATATTCATGCCATTAGCAATTTTAAAATGTCAGAAACCTGGGAAATATAGACTTACTAGCTTTGTTTCCTTTTCTGGAGAGTCACTGGAGGAAATAAGAGCATTTAAGGTTAAAAAGGAGGGAGTTATGAAGTTGAAGGGGGCTTAGCCATGACCAGGTTAAAAGATCAGTGGGACCTAAAAGTGTGTTTGAGTATGTATTTGTTGGGGAAACGTGTATATAAATCTCTATCTCTTCAAAATTTCTAATTTAGAGCACATTAACCACAGAACCCTAAATATTTCTGTCGTTTCTTCTATTCAATTTTTATCTTGGGCAAGGATGGAAGGAAGTTTAATGAGGATAATTTTTTTATAGAAACAAGATGATATTGTGGTGTTGACAAGTGGTCTTATGTAGTGTAAAGGACTCCATGCTTCTTGGATGAAAGGTGGTAGAATTTCAAAATGTTATTATTCACTTAATTTTATTTGTCACTGGGCATTGACCTCACATCTATAGAGATTTTTATTTTTGTTTTAAGACCAGATCTTGCTCCACTGCTCAGGCTGGTATAGACTTTCAGTTGTCCTGCATCAGCCTCCCGAGTACCTATGATTCTAGGCATGCACTACTGTGCCCGGTTACCTGTAACTGTTAATCACATTTTTCACTGGAAGGGTCCACCCCAAAGCGTGTGTACTCCATCTTGAGACATTTGGTCCTCACAATGACAGGAAACTGCTGCGTCCTTTTCTAGCCATGTTCTGCTGACAAGGTCCAAACATGGAAGAAAATAGACCCATGTTCTGTTGACAAGGTCCAAACATGGAAGGAGGACATCTTCTAAGAAAAGGCCGCAGCATAATAATTGGCTTTGTGGGAATGGATTAATGTTTCTTGGGAACTAATGTGTTAACTTGTGCTCTGATCCAGTTCGGAAGATTTCTCTTCTTTCTTTCCCATGCACAACATCAGTAAACAAAGTACAGACTCCCTAAGAACAAAGGGATAGCTAATAAAATGTTTTTCTACAATTAATGGTGTAGTGGTCTGATACCGACTCAAACTGACAAGGCCAAGGCCAGAGAAGAAGTTTGAGAGCCTTTAATGATAATAATAATGACCAGCTGGCTGGGGCTGCCTGGGAACCTCCATGCAGAGAGGCCAACATGCTACTATGTTTTGTCTTTTAAGAGAGACAAGGTAAATAACACATCCTTGCAGCTGTGAGAACATTGCAGGGGAAAGGAGGGCTATATCATGGCTGAATATGGTCTTATGTTTCGCAGGCTTTTAGCTAGTCTACCACAAGGGAGCATTTAGAACAATTTGACCCCCTATAATACATTAGACCTCCCTAAATCAAGATTGATATTTTAAAGCAATTGTTAAGATTTTCTGCCATAAGTAAATAGAGAAACTTGATTCAACTAATTGAAAACCAATCAGTAATCTATTAGTAGCCAAAACACGCTTCAAGGTCTTTAACAAGTATAAACTTTCTGCCTATGCTGACAAATCATGTATGCTGACAAATCATGTAACCATAGAAACCATGTAACCATAGAAACACCTGTTGATCTCATTCTTGTTATCTAAACTTTCAACCCTTGCCAAAAAGAAAGTACAAATTATTCTGTTAGAGCTTGCAAAGTAGTAGTGATAGCAGTAGTAGTACAAAGAAGCAATAAACGAAGCAGATTCACACAGTCTGAGCTGTTTGTGTGTCTGTTCTCCACGCGCTGACGCTCAGCCCACCTTCGGGGATTCTGTGGACCTAGCCTGGCTGGACTGCAGCAGGAAGCCTCATTCTTTCTTTTGGCTGAGGACTAAGACCTTCCACCAGTTCTTGTTTTTTCACCTCTATTTCATAGTTGTGCTCATCTCCTCCTGCCCTAAGGTTTGTTCTGGGCAGTAATGCAGGAGGAGTAGAATTTCTAGCCCACATCAAGACATTAAATCCTGGAATTTGGGTAAATAAATTTGTATAAAGTCAGTCAATTCTGCAGTCAATGCAGTTTTCTTTAGAGGGCAAATGACCTCTTAAGACAATTTTGTGCATTCTATGTTTTGTACTTCATTATTCACAACACTTTCAAATGTATATATGTACAGAATACAGTATTCATTCTCTTGTTCAAAGTTTCTGATTTCACATGACCTTTATTGAAGATACTTAGCAGGTCTCAAGGTTCATGTTCCTTAAGGTATACTGGGCAGGTGTTAGCTTTGATAACATAGTTTTGACTCTTCAGGAACTAAATCAGGTCTGCTTTTTGACAAGAGTGAGTTTGCTGGAGTAACTATGTGAGTTGGCAGGAGGGACACTGAGGCATGTGGCCACATGAATTCAACATGTGAATGGTTATTACAGAGCTTCAGTGTACCTCCTGCTCTCTGCTCCTCCTTCAACTCATCACCTCCAAAAATAAGTGAAAATAGAGGAAGTAATTGGCCCAAATTGCATGAGCATTCTATATTTTAATTGTTAAATATTTAAATCACCTCCAAGAAATAATTTTCAAGAATGCAATATGTTCTTACAATTAAACAGTGCTGAACAGTTTTCTTGACTGGAGGTAAGAGTGCTCCTTTCTCCTAGTGAGTTACTTTTAATGAATATCCCATCAATGAGTGTTCGCTCTTTGAGTAATACTGCCACAAGGAAAGTTGGTTTACTTGACGCAATATAATTAACATGTCTACTTCTTCAGTACATCCTTTCTGTTTCTCTCATGTCTCTTTTCTTCCTGAAAGGCTGTTTGCATATTCTTTTAGGTATCCATTTGGGGAAAATGGACATTTTGTTGACATTTAGTCTTTAAAATGTATAGTAGATACTGGAATTGGGAAGAAAATGAAACATGCATTTTCATTCTAAGTACGTGGATATTTTCTGAGTAATGTGTATGTTATTGATTCCTTCTTAGTTTTGCTCTGCTGTTTTCAGAGCAGTATTTTAAAATCTTTGAATTACTTGAAATTGCTCTCCTTTTTATGACCTAGTTATGATCTGGCTTTAAATTTTGTAAGAACTAAAGAAAAATGTGAGCTTTGTTATTGAGGGATGAGCAGTCTATAAGTATTAAAGTTGCTTAATAGCATCATTTAGTCTTCTTGTTTTATAAATTATAATTATCCTGTCAGTTACTGAGAAAAAAAGATTAAATGCTGGATTATAATTATGTGACTGTTTTGACTTTGAATTTGATCTTTTTCTCATGTATTTTAAATCTCAGGTATTAAGATAAATCAGACTTACTTGTATAAACTTTGTATTGTCTCCCTAGTGTAAAATACAAAAGAGTAAATAAGATCCAAAATGTACAATAGATATTGTGAAACTGAAAGAGGAAGAAAGTGCTCAAAAAGAAAGAACAACTAGGATGAGGGAAAGGAGAAAAGAAAGAAAGGAAAAGTTTATGTATATGATAGAGAATTATATTAATAATATCTGTTAAATTGCAGTCAGTGCTCCTACTCTGTAAATTATTAATCAAGTTTAACTGTCATTTTTATTTTTTAATATAGCTTATTATACAGTGACATAAGATATGACTTGTTTATTATTTGTAGTCTTTGAAATACAGTTTATCTTCCTATAATGGAAACCCTGTGAGTACAAGGACTTCTTTATGTTTAGTTCATACACATGTTGCAAAAACTCGGAGCCATGTCCAACACCTGTTAGCTACTCTGTTTATTGAATAAAATAATACACCAATGAATGCATGTATATATGTATTTCTAAAGGCAACAAATAATAAGAGTGTATATTAATACTTGGAGAGTGTAAAGCACTAGTTCTGTGTTTGACTGTCATGAATAGTGTTTTTGAAAATATTCTCAGAAGAAGAGTTGACTTATTTGAGAATTTAAGTCAAGAAATGGACCTTGTTCAGCACGCAGCAACAACCTTCTGGAGATCCAGCGCATGCTTGTAACACATTGTGTATTTTGCTCTCCAATGTGTACCCTTCGGAGTGACATTAGTTACTGGCTGGTAATCTGCCTTATTCTGAGGGGTAAAGTTAGGAAACCCATTGTTTAATACACTTGTGGCTTATTGTTCAACATCAACATTATCAGGAATAAATCTATCATTTCTCTGACTCATGTTTATTCTCTTGTTTCTGAAACTGACAAGGAAAGACAAGAATTCTTTTCAAATAAATCTCTTCATAAAATCTCTTCCAACACTCAACATTTGCTCTAAGAGTGTATCATGCTGAGAGCTTTGGTCTTGAGCATACTTGCCAATCAGAGGGCTTCTGAAGTGTGCTGGAGTGGTAGAGCAGAACAAATCCAGAGAGGCCTGTGATGATGCTTAAGAGATGCCCAAAGTTGCTGAAGAACTCCAGACATCCACCAAGAGGTATACAGATGAGCTCCATCTGCTGAGTAGGAAACTGGGAATATCCAAGGACTATACAATATGAATAACTACTTACTAAGAGTTAAAAGGCACTAGTATTAAAGTTTAGACAGGAGAAGAAAGAAGGAAGGAAGAAAAAAGAAGGAGAAGTGATAGGAGGGGAAAAACCAGCAACAATAAGAGCAAAAAGGAGAAGGAGATGAGGAAGAAGAATGAGGAGAAGAGAAGAACAAGCAGAAGGAGGAGGAGGAATCAGAAGGTGAGGAGAAGCAGGAAGAGGGAGAAAAGCAAAAGAAAAGTGTGAAGGGAGAAAGAGGAAGAGGAGGAAGAAGGGGTATAAAGAGGTTGAGGAGGACACAATAGCTCAGAGCTACAAAATTAAGGGCTGAGATTTGTACTTGCCAACTCATGATTTCTATCCAAATTGAGCAAGCACCATCAGCCTATTAGTAACACCCAGGAAACCTTAATGGAATATTCTCCTTTTAGAGGGCATTGAACCACAGAGTGGGCAATGGTAACATGAAGTCAGCATGCTAACTAGTGACAATCAGGTTTTTCCTCATAGTCCTTTCTAAATATTCATGTTCTGTTCACCATGATGCATATCCCAAAGCCTGATTTTTTCACTAATTTCAGGAATAATGGCAATAGGAAATCTAGTTAATTTAAGTGATTATTCCACTTAGTAAGTGTACTAAGGATATACAGAATCATGGAGAGCTGTCTATGGCTCAGTAAGAATTTTATTTCCAGGATATTTGGTCTCTCATGGCAATACAGTACCTAATCAACCTCTGAGTATTTCTCCCAAGGGTCCTCTTTACACATTCCAAATGAGTTATATATTACTACAACTGAGTGAAACACTGTTAATGTTAACATAAAGTTTCAACTCTTTCCCCTCTTTTAGTCATATTTAGTTCAATTACAGAACATAGAAGAACCTTTCTGTCCTTTCAGTCTCTTCATTCTGTTGAATTCAGGAGTTGCCTCTTTCAGGCAGATTCATAAGAATTTTAGAAAGGTACAAGGATCTTGTGCTTTCTTTCAGCTTCTTTCCATTTTGTTGCATTGAGGGACTGCTCAGAATCCAGTTCTGAGACCACTGGTATGTGTACACCAAATTAAGTGGTTTAGCAACATCATGTGAAATTCAATTTAACTCTTAGGTTTCTTATCAGTTAGTAAAATTTAAATGAAATTTATTTAAATTTTCATCAAACCACTTAAGACATGTTAAAAGGAAAAATATATCTGTATGAGCTTAAAATGTACAAAACATGAAAAATTTTCTGTTTTCAGTATAGAACAATTCTAAACACAATAGCTTTTTCTGCTGCACAGATATCTTCTTGTTTCATCACAACTGCTAATGTTTATGTCACTGTCACTTACAAAGGCACAATTTCCTGAACCACTTATGCTGAACCTAGAAGAGAGGGAGGCAGGGAGGGAGAGAGAGAGAGAGAGAGAGAGAGAGAGAGAGAGAGAGAGAGAGAGAGAGAGTCAGTTTTTATTGAATCTCATAAAAAAGTAACCAAGCACAGTCTCAAATATTGAATGTGTACAGTTACTAACCATGTTTCCAAATGTGCAATGTGGAAGAGCAGAGGAAGTGAAATAAACTGTTTCTCTCCATTTATCAGCCTCTAAATCAGAACTTCTGGTGTATAGCAGAGAAAACTGTTAATCCATTGCATTAACAATACAGTCCTGGCACTTTTGCTTTTACTAATGTATAAAACATGCAAATGATTTTGTGGAAGATTGTATTCTTCCCTTTATACTTCAGAATAGAAAAATAATGAATGTAGACATCTACATATGATAAAAAGGGGAACACAATTAATGTTTCATTGATCACCCTTCATGTATTATAAGATTGGTACAATTTAATGCTGAAATCCATGTTTGGCCACTCTGCAGCTATCATCATAGTAAAATAAGTATTCTCAACATGATGCAGAATGATGTTCAGAGTATCATAAACAAAGAACCTTGAAAATATTTTCTCAATTCACATTTTTTGTCACACATAAGTGCATGAAATTGAAAATTCAAACTGAAAAAAAGTAGGATGGTAAATTATGATGATTTCTAGTTATATTAAATTAAGATGTTTTCCACACTTCAGTTTTTTGAGCTTGGCAACACTAGTGTGCACTTTACTAACTTCTAGATTACTTTCAGACTTTCATTCTGCCTATTTCCAAAATATCTATGTAGTCATCTGTCATTATACTCAAGTGATTAAAGACTTCCACCTTGTTAAATACCAAAATCCACAAATGCTTAAGTCCTTTGCATAATACGATGCAATATTTGCATTTAACCTACATTCTCCTGTAGACTGTAAATGATCCCTGCATCCCTTGTACTACCTAATTCGATGCAAATTCTATGTAAATATTTGTTACACTGAATCACTTAGGGAATAATGACTAGAAAAACTGTTTGTACATGGTCACTATAGACTAATTGTTTTTTCCTGGTATTTTCAAGCTTGGTTGCATGAATCCATGCTTGTAGAGCATGCAGGTAGAGAGAGCCAACAGCATTGCCATGGCTTTGTGTTTCTTAGTGCCAGTTGAGAACTCACCAACTATTATGAATTATGTTCTGCCCAAATTTCATATGTTGAAGCCCTGATCCTCACTGTTTCAAAATGGAACCATAACTGATATAAGGTTTTGAAAGGGCTAATAATTTTAAACAAGTTCTTTTTAGTGAACCTAATTCAATATATGTTATATTCTTACAAGAGGTATAGTTGAGACACTGACTTGAGCATGCACAGAAAGTAAACCAGGTGAAGACTGAGATGTTCACCTTCTTCAAGACAAGGAAACAGGTCACAGATGAAACCAAAACTACCAGCACCTTAACCATGAACTTGTAGCCTCCAAAACTATTTTTAAACTGCCTGGTCTGCTGTTTATTATTGAAGCATTACAACAGAAATACATGATCTTTTATCAGTGAATACCTTTTACTTCTTCCTAATTTTTTTAAAAAATCTAGAATTGTATATAAAATATGGCACTGTGTTTTGGTGTTACTGTATTCTTTCAAGAAAATATAAATATTAGCCTATATTTCAGGCACAAAAATTAATTTATATACTATTTTATCTTACATTTTTCAAGGTTAAAATGTAATTGTTATTCTCAAGTCACACTATTGTTCTCAAGTTATTGTGTACTTTCACCCAAAACATGTTGTAAATACAATAATCACAGAAGTTTCTCTAAATTTACAAACTTTGGCTACTAAATTTATCATGAAATGTACATAATATAGCACCCGTTACATTATATTATTGTCACAGAATGAGTATCTGTCATGAAGTAGCCACTCAGTAAATGGAGCCTAGTGATTTCTCTATGGAGAACATAGTACCATTCTAAATACTTCATCTACGCAAGTTAGGAAAAACTTTTAATAGTTTTAGAACAAAAATGGAACCTAAGAGTGAAATTAATCCAAAGAATACAGATGAGTTCAGGGATTTTAAATAAAGTAAACTGAGCCAGTACTTTCTTTTTACATTTTGCTTCCCTTGTTTCCATATCCCTGATGATTGTGCAAAATGTAGGTTTTATTACATCATTGAATACTCTCCCATCAATGAAAACCTCAAAGGAGAGATCTAAAGAACAAAAAGCACAAAAGGCCCAAAGTGGAAATAGACAAGAACTAAACTAACCATACTTTCATGAAGTCTAGGATGAGTGGAACATTTCTGCCTCACATGTGGAACAGTCAAATTCTACACCTGGAAGTAAATATTGACCTTTGAGGCAAAGCTTCACTAACGAAAGTCAGGCTTTCTACAACATTCTATTTGAAGTCTGTTTTTGGAGGACTTGTTAGGGGAAGGGTGTGCAGGAAACTATAGTGGTTTCTGTAGCTGTTCACAGACTCAGAATTCTTGCCATGCTCAACACATTTTATAATAAATAAATGTCAGTAAGGCTTACCAATTATTAAAGTGACTCCCATCTATCCATCTCCAGATGTTGTCAGAAATGTGCTTTTTCAGTCCAATCCAATATGTAGAGTTTTTCAGATAGCTCATCACAGATTCCTGAGACAAAATACAGACTAGTATCATAGATCTCACCTACCTTTTTCATTTTTACTACATAAAATGTTACTTTCTTTGTCTGAGTTGATTATTCATTAACTAGGGTTATTGCAACTGCTTGATGGTATAATTTTCTGCCTCTTTATGTCAGTCAGTTGCCAATCTCATCACGGCAAGGAAAATGATTCTTTTAACACTGAAGTGAAAACATATCACAGCTATGCACATTATTCTGAAACATCTTCCGGTTTTTCTTAGAACAAGAACCTAAAGTCTTTACAATGACTTCCAAGACTCTTGTGACATACATCCACACCCCTCCTTCTCTTTAAACACACTGATTAGCTGCCTTTTTCCTGTCCCTGAAACATTCCAGCCCAACCTGAATGTTGCTCTCCAAGAGTTTCCTTTTTCAGGCACCTTCCCTAGAGATGCCTGAAAAAGGACTTCTTGACTAACTTCTTTACAGCCTTCACATCTGTGCTCAGACATCATATTCTTAAAGAGCTAAAACTTTGCCTGCAACCTATTCAGTTGGTGACAATGCAAAAAAAATCAATTACTTTGCAACCTCTTGAATAAAACTTACTAATCAACATTCTATGTAATTTTCTTATTAATTGTGATTGCTTTTCATTGCCTGTTCCATTCTCTGGGGTATAATAACCACAAGGACAAAGACTGCTGACTGTTTTGTTGTCTGAGAGATCAAAACCAACAAATATGCTTTCCATATAAGAGTTATTCAAATTGTTAGATGCATTTTGAGAAGGTATCTAACCATTTCAGTCTGGGAGACGATCTTGGCCAGAGATGCATAATATTTTCTGCAGTGTTGCTGGCCCTCCTCCCAAGAAACTTCATGTTCAGACTCAAAGAAGCAGGTCTGATTGATCAGGTCCCAGTCCAGTGGACACGTCCTTGTATCATCTGTGCAATTCATACTGCTCCTTTTAATTCCAGCTAAAATTAACATAGTGATAAAAAAGAAAGTGTAAGAGGAAAGATCTAACCTCCCATATAAAAGACTTTTATGAATTTTATATTGATAAAATGATCTTACTTTCTCATTCAGTTTGAATAATTTAGTATAAACATCAACTCAGGGGGATATTTGACTTGAATATCAAGAACTAGTGAATATTAACAATAGTGCAGAAATAAGTTAGCATTGGAGGATGAGAATCTATTCATAACTCAAAGCAACAATAGCAAACAAGAAAACTTCCAGAATTTCCATATTGTCTAGCCATTTTTCCTTCCATTTTTACTCATGCTTCTGGAGTCATTATTGCTTTATTTCAATTCCTAAAATTTGCCATGCCATTTGGCAAAAGTTTCACTGAAAGAAAACAAATCCATCTGTTTCATAACCTCAAAGACCCATTTCTAAATTATTGATTTAACTGAGACTCAATTGTGTCTCAAATACAATATTTTCCCAAAAGTTGAAACTTTCATCTTTTGTCTTTAAACAAAAGACATTAGAAGGAAAAAATGCTGAAATTTTACTAGTTTTTTGTCATCCTTAGCTTACTATACTAGGTAAGTTCAAATCAAGAACATACACAAATTCAAATATTTGGTTCTAAACCAGGGTCACCAGAAAGCCAGTTTTGTCTTTTACTCACTAATTCACATACTGTTTCATTTATTTTTTCAACAACTATGAGTCAAGCACTTATCCCATGCTACACTTTATTTATGGTTTTAGAAATACACTAATTTACATAACATGAAAAAGTACTTGCTTTCATGAGCTTACATACCTGAAATTACATAATTAAAATAGATCAGAGTGAAGGGATTCAGGATTTCTGCTGGAGTCATAATTTTCATGCAATCCACAGCATACGATCAAAAGAGAAAATAATGTGTGGTAAAAGCTTGAAGAAGGTAGTACAAGAGAGGTTTAGGGGTAAGATCTTCCTAAGACATGGGAAGAGGGAGTGTGAACAACTGAGGTAAATGTGTCTGTAAAGGTTTTGTTCAACAGATAGTAAGGATGTCCACTTCCCTGAAGACATAGTTAATAAACAAGCAGCAGGTGACATCAGAGAGGTAATTGGTGAATAGCTCCAATGTGAACATTGTAGTTCATTGACAGGTCTTGACTTTAATTCTAACTAATGAAACACAATTGCAGAATTGTGGACTGTTACAGTGTGGTTGGATGGCCCCAATTTAAGCCTCAGGTAATCATGGACAGGGCTGAGTCTGGCATTTATGACTGGTTTGTTGTCTGGCACTGGGATCGATAGTATGAGTGCAGCACCCACCCAGGGGTGAAGCCAACATACAGTGTAAGGGTGGGAAGAAAGCATGTCTTCCCTCTCTCTTGCCAGTTCACACCTTTGCTGTTTTGTGGCCACCATGAATGGCTGCCTTGCCATGCTGCCATGCCTTGCAACCAGCTGAATATGGACTGAAATTTCCAAGAACTGTAAGAAATAAACCTTTCCTTCCCTAATTTTGGATGTCAGGTATTCTGTCTCAGCAGTGAGTGAAAAGTAACTAAGACATGTACATATTTGACTCATTTAAAAAATTTTTAAAATAGGCTCTGGAGGATGGAAGAAAGAGCACAGGAGACATCCAGCACTCACTAGTCCCTCCTAAGTATTTGTCCAAAATGACAAGTACATGGCTTTCTGAGGAGATAGGAGAACTATAGGAAATCAGAAAGTGTAGCTTGAGGAAATTAAAAACAGGCCAAACTCTGGAACACTGCTACTTAGACGTGCAACTAAATTAATTGAAGCAGTGCACTCTACACTGAGTGAACTGTGACCTGTGAGGAGGGAGAACTTTTCTCCCCATGCAGGAGTAAAAGGATAAACTTACCACAGAACTCTGACCATTCACTCTGTTACTTAAAGATGTAAGCCTAAACAGAAAGATACGAGTGCAGACAAGTGAGCCCAGACAGGAGTGAGAATCCCATACTTAGGTGTGGTTGGTTGAGAAGATATCTTAGAAATCATCCTCCACAATCCGTGCCTCTGTACATCAAGCTATAAAGGGGTTGTGATGAAATTAAGTAACGCACACTGCCCAGGCACAAACTACCTAGTTTTTCCATGACTCTGTAATGTACCCATACTTCACTACAGGGAAGAAATGGAAAATCTGCCTTAATAAATAGTATGGGCCCAAGAAAAATGGTGACTGCAACACAGTAAACTACAATCATGAGATTGGGAGAAACACTTCAGCCCCTAGCTCATTAGAGACCAAAATCTGTGCTAGGAGAATCTCAGTGAGGTGGATGAACAGCATAAAATGGCAGCAATTTGATTACTAGGGCAGGCAGTGAGCTCAGCCTTGTGGAGTTTGGCAGGAGGGACTCCAGGGAACAGCAATGTAGGATGCCTCAAACAAATACAGCCCCTAAGATCCTGTCCTGCCTTTGATCTGCTCAGACATTTTAAGAAAACACGGTCTTAAGCAGACAGGAGACATCTGTGGCTCCAACAGTTGCATCTAGGAATGCATTCAGTTTTAGATCTGGATCATCCCAAGAGCTGTACAAGTGAAAGATCCATTGCACCGCCTGAGTTTCCAGTGCCCTCATTCCCAGTATGGAATATATGTAAAATTGGCAGATGGGACCTGTGATAGCACTGGTGAACCTGCGTAGTGCTCACCCACAACCACAGAGGGGCAGAGCTCAATATCTTGCCTGCTCCAAATTACTCTTACTTACTGAGAGATGGAGAATTCTGGACTAAAAAGTAAAAAGACCTCACAACCTTTTCTACCAGGTAGCATCCAAAACAATGACTAAAATAAGCATTGCCACAAGCGAGAAAAGCAAACCTGTTTGTGTAGGTGTGTGTGTTTCTTATTGATGTTCCAAAATGGGCACATGTTTGTAATGTTTGATACATTATGTCAATTTGAGAAGTTTAGTTGTCTAACTAACTGATTCAGCAGGGGGCAAGGGTCCTCACTTTGTAAACATCCTCATCTTGTTCAAGAAGAGGGCAGGGAGATGGTGTGAGTGCTACACCCATCCTAGTCGGTGGTAGCCTGCCTATGATATAAGGGAGGAAAAGAGACTTTTTCTCTCCCCTTTTGCTCATGCTGTTTTTGTCATCTTTTGCACTCTTAAAATATTACTCTTGTGCCATGCCACCCTGCCTTGGAGCCAGCTGATTATGAACTGAAACCTCCACAAACTGTGAGCTAAATAAGCCCTTCTTCCCTTAATTTGGGGTGTTGGACATCGTGTCTCAACAATGAAGGAAAAGTAAGCAAGATGTTGCCTGAGACTGAGATTAAGGGCAGTGGACTAATTAATCTGGCAAAAGAAATTTCAAGGCAGTCAAATGTAGGGGTGGTGGCGTGACTATTGTTGGAGGATTTTGGCCAGATTTATAGTGTGAATCAAGAGCAAAGAGCCCGACAGGGTGATTTAAAATGCTTTGAGTTTGGCCAGATAAGAAGCTCCAGTATTGCTGTGGACTAAAAAGATAGAACTGAGGAGAACTTGATTGCTGAGAAGAAACAGGAAAATATAACCAATGTCCTGAGGTCATCACAAGAAGCAGAAAGCCTCCACCCTTTGTAACCTCAAAACTGCAAAAATGTAAGACTGTTTTGAAGAGAAAGCTGCAGAGCATCATATTTCAGAATGGCGGCAGTATAGAAAATTTGTTCCTCAGAATTAGATCCAAAATGCCCAGTGGATCCAGGCACTTGACTCCCACAGCCAACAGAGAGGAAAGCCTAGCTATTGCTCCCGCTGGCAGCAAACTTTGTAGTCATTCATATGATGCTGGTTTAGGTACATACAGAATGTAAGATTTATCAGGATTAAAATTAATTAATTTTAGAAGGCCTGGGAGGCCAAGCGGTGTGCCTCTGAGAGGGCAGTGTGTGAAGGTGTGAGTGTGAAGCCCTACCTGCATTGGGGACAGTAGATGTTTGAAAATTCCAGGAACATGAATCATATTTTAAAAAAAAGCTTCAAGGAGGGAGCAAAGCAGTCCTAAAAGAGAAGCTCTGGGAACTGTAACCACCAGAAATGCTATGGGGTGGATTCACTCAAGCCCTTCAGAGCTCAAAATTTGCCACAGATTGCTTCAGATACTGCAGGGGGACCTATAGGACTTAATGTTTGCTCTGCTGAATTTTAGACTTGCTTTGGTTCCAATCTTTTGTATTCCTGCTTGTAATTTTTGAAATTGAAAATGTTTATCTTGTGCCATTCAATGTTGGAAATGTTTAACTTTGTTTTAATTTGTACAGGGATTTATAGCTAAGAGTTTGCCTTGCATCTCTAGGAGATTTGGGACTTGGGACTTTTCAGCAATGCTGAAACAGGATTTTGGCAACTTGCAGATAGACTAAATGCCTTTTGCATAAAAGGATGTGTATGAGTCTTTGGGGAGACAGAGACAAAATATTATGGTTCTAATGTAATATAATGTTGACATATTTAATACTAGTTCTTAGGGATTGTTAAACCTGTGTTATAATGTTTAAGTTGTAAAATGATAAGAATAAGCATGTCTTGCATCTGGAAATCAGTTTAAAGAAATGTGTCTGGTTGCCAAGTTGACAAGCACAGGATTGTAATGGTTGATACATTGCATCAACTTGAGAAGTTTAGAAGTTTCACTAAGGGATTCAGCAGGGGGCCAGGGCCCTCACTTTGTAAACATCCTCATCTTGTTCAAGAGAAGGTCATGGACATGATGCCCTAGGGGTTGGTAGCTGCATACAGTATAAGGGAGGAAAAGAAGCTTGCTTTCCCCCTCTTGCTGCTGTTGCTGTCTTCTGCTGCCTTGAAGTGTTGTCCCTGTGCCATGTCACCCTGCCATGGAGCCAGCTGATTATGGACTGAAATCTCCACAACCTGTGAGCTAAATAAATTTTTCCTTCCTTAATTTGGGGTTTCAGATATTTTGTCTCAACAATGAAAGACAAGTAACCATGATAGTGTTTATGAATTCTGGCTATTGCTTTTGCTTTTATTACTCTCATCATCGTGTATTATTTCCTCCCACACCAAGGGATAATAGGGCTGGCTAAATCTATCTTTCTGTTAGTTCATTAATTGAATTCAATTTCCCTATGTATTGTTTTCATTATTCACTTATATTCTTTTCTAGTTTCCCTTCTTTTTTCCCCTCTTATACCCTTTCAAATACCCCCTCTCTGCACCCTTGTTTTATTGAACACTAATATATCTCATTGTGTCAGGTTCTACTACAAAGGGTTTTGCCTTTGGGAATTCTAAATTTATGCTTCTGCTAATTAATTAATTGAAATGAATCATCCAATAACTTTCCTCAATTTCCATTTATTTTTTCATACCTACTCTTCTTTCTTTCTTTCCCCTTATATAACATCTCAAGTATTCTTTTCTTTCCTGATATATAATTATGATGGAGATGATGATGATAATGAAAACTTATTATTTCTTTTTATCTTCCTTTTGATAGCTTATTTCTAATTATTTTCTTTATTTCTTTATTTTCCTTACCTTACCTATCCTACATTATTCCTCTACCTTTAATTTTCTAAGTTAGTAAAGGAGCAGAAATCATTTCAAAAATGGTTGGTAGGTGATCGGTTCTTTAGATGTTGACATTGCTGGTAGTCGTTCTCTCCTCACAGTGCAGTGCTAGCAATTGAAGTTAGTACTATGAATAGGTTGAATGTTTGCTTTTACTCCATGTGACAC
>RJWM01008260.1:0-73214 GCA_004363535.1 Dasyprocta punctata | reverse complement strand
GCTAATATTTCCAGAACTATATTGAATAGGAGTGGTGATAATGGACATCCTTGTCTTGTTCCTGATTTTAGGTTGAAAGTTTTCAGCTTTTGTCCATTTAGTAAGATGTTGGCTGTTGGTTTATGACATATGGCTTTTATCAGGTTGAGGTAGAGACCATGTATTCTGATTTTCTGTAGGGTTTTTATCATGAATGGGTGTTGGATTTTGTCAAAAGCTTTTTCTGCATCTATTGAGATGATCGTGTGGTTCTTGCATTCTATTTGCCAGTATTTTATTGACAATCTTTGCATCAATGTCCATTAGGGAAATTGGCCTATAGTTCTCCTTTTTGGTTGAGTCTTTCTCTGGTTTTGGCATCAGAGTGATACTTGCCTCTAGGAATGAGTTAGGGTAGATTGTTTCCCTTGTAATATATAAATTGTCAAAGTAGAGAAAATTATAGAACTATATATTATGTAGTACATGAGGAAATAAATATAACATTTTACATTGACTCTTGGAACTTTTTTCTTCCCAGTGGACTCTTTCACTCTTCAGTGTAATGAGAAACAACTCATTTTTTCTAGAAATAATTTAAGTAAACATGTGTTCTTATTCTGATTTAATTTACTCCTTTGATAATGTCAGCATCTATATAATCTAACAAATAAAATCTCTTCATTGCAATGTTCAAATGCCAAATGTCAATTCTAAAGAAAAGGTAAAATCGTAAAAGAGTCACAAGTTTATATTTATAGTTTGCTTAAGGGAAGATGTTATAGAGAATCTATGTTGTTGATAACTATTTTTGAATTGTCTGCAAATAAATTTAAATGAAAAATTTTAATTAAAACATAAAAACATAAAAGGAGGGAGGAGGTTACTGGAGATTCATGATACTGTTTAAAAAATAAAATTTACTGCTGTAGCTGTTCTTGCACACCCAGTATGCTTTCTAAGATAGTGTGTTTGAAAACAAGTATGGGATTTGAATGTAAAAGTGTGAAGTGTTGTAATACAAAATTCTCAAGCATATGATAAAAACCTTACAAGGAGGCCATAGCTTCTAAATAGACTTTCAGCTATGAAATCATTAATAGATTGATCCACTGATGAGATTAATACCCCCCAAATCCAATCACTTTCTAAGTGTCATTTAATCTGATCAAGTTGAGAGCCAGTGCTATCACAACTATTTCAAAGTCTGACATCCAAGGAGATTTTAAATAATTGTAAAGACCAAAAAGCAGATGAAGCACACATTCATCCAACCTTGACAAAAGGTAGATGCTGTATTTCTCCACAAGAAGCAATTGTTGAGCAGATCACAATGCAGCTAACACATTAGCAATATTTTGCTTCATGTTGTCTCTAAATTCAATATGTTTTCTCACAGATGTTAGCTAATGAAACACAAAACCAATCCTTAATAACTCAAGTATGCCAAGTACAAATATACAAGTAGAAGTGGTATAGATTTCAATTTGAAGTACACTTATTTTTGACCATCTAGATAATAGTGAAATTATTCTTTATGTAATTATCTTGGTGGATTCATCACATTATGCATATGTTAAAGTCTATAAGATTATAAAACAAAAAATATGATCTCTAATGTGAACTGTGGATTTCAGTTAATACAAATGTATAGTATTATTGTTATATTAATACATCATTGAATGATGCATTAATTGTAATGTACCACCCAATGTAAAATGTTAATAGTAGAAAGAACCTCATAGACAGTGGGAACTTTAACTTTTGTTCAATTTTTTTGCAAACCTAAAACTGCCAGTTAATTAAGTAAAAAGTAGCATGCTTGGAACATTTTTCTCATGTATAATAGATATCTAAAATTATCTTCAAGAAATAAAAACCACAGTCACTCTTCAATAAAAGCCCTGAAGAGCCAAGATACACCCAAAGAAAAATGTCTATTCTAACCTTAAATGTTTTAAATAAGAGCGATTCTATCACTTCTCTTGGTAGACTACCCTAGGAATTATTTACTTTCTGAGTTCACATATGATTTAGTGTATCAATAGTCTATCTTCTCTAAAGTGAGTTTTGACTATTGTTCTTTTGTTCATTTGGATGTATGGTTCTGATTAAATGGCCTCAATGAAAGCTACAATTAATTGGTTAATAGGCAGCTGAAGGATGAAATTAGATCATCCATAGTAAGCCTATCATTTACAATTTATATTTCTAATGTATAAATTGTCAAAGTAGAGAAAATTATACAACTATATATTATTTAGTACATGAGGAAATAGATATAACATTTTACATTGACTCTTGGACTTTTTTCTTCCCAGTGGACTCTTTTCACTCTTCAATGTAATATGAGAAACAACTCAATTTTTCTAGAAATAATTTGACTAAACATGTGTTCATATTCTGATTTAATTTGCTCCTTTGATAATGTCAACATCTATACAATTTTACAAATAAAATCTCTTCATTGCAATGTTCAAATGCCAAATGTCAATTCTATAGAAAAGGTAAAATCATAAAAGAGTCGCAAGTTTATATTTATAGTTTGCTTAAGGGAAGATGTTATAGAGAATCCATGTTGTTGATAACTATTTTTGAATTGTCTGAAATAAATTAAAATGTTAATGACTGAACATTTTCAACTGCCAATTGTCCATGAAATGATAAATACCATGGAATATATGGTAATAAAATGTTCAACAAAGCTATAAAGGGCATAATTTCTGTGAACATGTGCTAGGAAAAGTATTATAAATTACACACTCATCATAACTATGAGAGAACAAAAGAGATTATGTTTTCTTTTTATACAAAGAATAAGCATGGATTATAGCATATGTCACATAAATTTCTCCTGACTAATGTTCAGCATAAGAATTCATTATCTTACATGAATGATTTTCATAAGTAATTTGTATTTCAATTAATCAGAAATTATAAATTCCCATTCAAAATGATAGAATTAAGCTCAAAATAAAAATACATTTCTTATATATTTTCCATGCTCCACAGTCTTAACCTTCTAAAATTTTAGGTGTTTATCATAAATACTTTTTTTATTTTTCTCTTCTACATTACAATATAGCTGTTGATATAAAAATACAAAATTGTAGTTTTATTGCCTCATAAGCCTTAAATGAATGGATTTGGTATTTATTCCTAAATCTCCCTTTTGTTATTTTTATCTTACATTAAAAGTATAGTTATACTTCTTGAAGCTGACTGAAATATCCTAATCATACTTCTTAATGCTTTGTATCTGGTAATGACATATCATTTCAGTATTGAAATGGAAATGTGGCACCCATAATTCAATAACTGTGTAATTGTCATACTCAGAGCATAGCTTCTTATTGATCTAGTTTGACGATAATATTAAAATCTGCCAAAAATATTTTTCTTCAATATGTCAAAGAAAGCATTGAAATCAGCTTGTTGAACCTGGCCAAGGTCCGGAGAAATCACATGCAAAGATGAAGTTAGATTTGTGAAGGTTTTATCGTTGAATGACAACTGGAAAGGATGGTTGGAAGCAGAATTGATAAGAATGGTTTTCTGATGTTGTTCCTGATCCTTCAAAGCCTTTGTCAGTCTAACATTGAACAGCAGAGCATATACTGGCCATTAAAGATTCCTGTGTGGGAAAGAAATGGCTACATTTCTGACAACCGTCTTGCACAATTATTAGTTGAGGTCCACTGTGAAAAGAAAAGAACATTGTTTTGTATTGTGAGGTGAATCCTGATAAGTTAAGTGTTAGTAGCTTTCAGCCAATCACGCTTATATCAAATAGGCAAACTGTTCTTTCTTGAAGAATGATATTAGTTGCTTTTCTCTTTGTGTATTGGTCAGCATTCTTGTTACCAGGACAAAATGCCAGATACCCACAATTTGATGGAGGTAGTGGCTTATTTGACTCATGATTTCAGAAGGTTCAGTCCATGGTAGTCTGGCTCCAAGGCAGATACATCATGGCAGAAGGGCATTGTGGAGGAAGGCTCTTCACTTCATGGCAATAGGAAAAAAGAGCAGGAGAATAGTGTAGAGTAGAAGATTCCAAGGACTAGAGTACCCAAGGTCACACTTCCATGACCCACACTTGTACGCAAAAGAGTGCTTTTCTAATTTACTAGATGTCTCTTGATCTCATCAAATTGACAGTCATGATCAGTGATCACACTGCATCTGTCATTGACCGTTCTTCAAGCTATTTTGCTGTACTTTATCACACAGCTTTAGGAAACAGGCCATTCATAGAATTTGGGGAACATTTCTTCCTGAAGGAGAACTGGAAAGAAAGAGATCAGAGACCTCCCTTCTATTATTCTTAAGACTCCAACTGATTCTCATCAGTATCAAACCACAAATTTACTTCACTTCTAGCTAACACTTCTTTGCTCCTTGTGGCTTAACTTATGATATAAACCAAAACCATATTCCATAAGATTCTGAATGTTCAGTACTCATGAGTTTTTCAGGCTTGAGTTGCTGCATTTGTTCATTCTTGGTTATAATTTTTATCCAGTTTATTCAATTGTTG
Organism: Dasyprocta punctata; assembly: GCA_004363535.1. Classification (NCBI taxonomy): domain Eukaryota; kingdom Metazoa; phylum Chordata; class Mammalia; order Rodentia; family Dasyproctidae; genus Dasyprocta; species Dasyprocta punctata. The sequence continues at coordinate 68,695 of RJWM01008260.1, read as the reverse complement.
ATTTAAAGGTGGTATTTCAGTTAGGAAACTCCATAGTCCTACCAAACATCCATCTTAAATGTTGTGACAATAAGCTAAGCTATGGGAACACTTTCCTATGAGCCCCTATGTAAAGTAAGTTTTCTGGTGACTTGTGGTCAAATTTTCTATCTTTGTAAGGGCCCAGAAGTGTACCAGAAGCTATTTTTAAAGGCCATATAATTCTCTGCTAGACATGCTAAGGCTTTACTCCAGACACTCATAGGCCTGTTCTGGGATTTCCCACTGATGTTTGCTATAAGGTCCATCTTGCATCTTTTTCCACAACTGAAAGCTCCAATACAACATGATAGGCTAGATCATGCAGCCTAAGTGGCAGAACTTCTTACACTGTAGCATAGAGTTGGTGACAGTCCTTTCTTGCTTCAGTTCACACTCAAACTAGCAACCTCTATATCACTATGTTTGCATCAGAGTAATAGTTTGAGGTGGGTGATATGCTGCTCATAGACTGTAGGAGCCCTTCTTAGCACTAAGGTTCTTCCTTGGTAGTAAGGAGTATAAGATTAAGTGATTGTCTTTCACTTTTGGGGGCAAATGCTAGAATGGCTCTGACCATTGAACCTTTAAAATTTTTAGCTGAAGCAGCAGACCTCTGGTTTCTCATGGAGTTTACATCTCACTGTTTAATAAGATCATCTTCTACAAACTATCTTCTAGTCATCTTGCCTAACCAATACATACCGTTGCTATAACATATAAAATCATTATGCTAGTCTCTGAAATGTTCTTTGGGATATGTTATGGTTTGTGTCTAGATGTCCCCCAAACCTCATGTGGTCATAAGATGTTTTCAGAGGTGGCTGAATCTAGTGTGTGATTGATTCATAGTACAATGCTGGGATTAAGGGTGGGTAATTGCTGGATTGGTCCATTGACTGGATTGCGACCACCTTAATCCCAGTAGATCAAGTACAATATAAGGGACAGAAAGAGCTCTCTCTCTCTCTCTCTCTCTTTCTCTCTCTCTCTCCCTCTATTGGGTGATATACTATGTACCCCCAAGTCCTCATATACTTTTGATGGGGTTGAGTCTGGCACTTGTTACTGATTTGTTGTGTAGCACCAGGATTGGTGATGCAAGTTCTGCACCTGCCCAGGGGTGGAGCTGACATACAGTGTAAGGGAAGGCGAGTCTTCCTCTTCTGCACTTCCAGGCTTCCATCCACTCTCTCTCGCCAGCATGCCTTGCAGTTGCAGTTGTGGCCACCATGAACGGCAGCCCTGCCATGCCATACTGCCTTGGAGGCAACTAAGTGTGGACTGAAACTCCCAAGAAACTGTAAGAAATAAACCTTTCCTTCCCTAATTTTGGATGTCAGGTATTTTGTCTCAGCAATGAGCGAAAAGTAACTAAGACAGAATTTGGTACCAGAGGAGTGGGGTCATTGCTGTGACTATTCCTGACCATGTGGTTCAAGAGCCTTTGGAAATGGTTTGTGGGAAGAGTTTGGAAAGGTGTGGAGATGTTGCCTACACGCCTAGAGCTGGGAAAACTTAGACTGTTCTGTATGGGAGATTCTGGTCAGAGCTCAGGAGACCAGAAGGCTGGTAGCCTTCCAGTAAGGACCAGGCTTGGGAAGTTTCTGCTGGGAAGAAGGACAGCATTGGTTGTTGGACTCCACACAATGTGTGTTATGGCTTGGCAGAATGTTTGTTTACATTTTGCCTGTGCCCAGAGACTGCCTGAGACTGAGATTAAAGGTGATGGATTAATTAATCTGGCAGAGGAAATCTCCAGGCAGCAGACTATTGAAGCAGTGGCCTGGCTATTATTGGGGGCATCTAGCCAGATTTATGTTGGGAATCAAGAACATGAAGCAGGGCATTATAATTTAAAACATGTGTTTGGCCAGGAAGCTGTGGACTGTAAAGATGGAGCTGAGACCTTGATTGCTGAGAAGGAATAAAGGAAGAAAAAAGATGGCCTGGGGGTATCCTCAGAGGCAGTGGGCCTCCACTCTTTGCAGCCTGAAGCTAACAAATGTGAAAGAGTTTACTTGGAGGAAAAAGCCGCAGAGTGCCATGCCCCAGAGTGGCAATGAAGGCCACAGGAAGTTTTTAAAGTTTCATGACTGCATCAGGTCCCAAAATGGAGGCAGCAATGCCAGATTCCAGAATGGTGGTGGCATAGAGAAGCTGTTCCTCACAATCAGGTTCAGAGAGCTCAGCAATCCAGGCAGTCGACCCCTGCAGCCAAGAGAGAGGAAAGCCTGGCTAGTGCTCCAGCCTGCAGTGGACATCCACATGGCACTGGTTCTAAGTACAAGAAAAGAATAAGGCAGCTTTCACCTCGCCTGCAGAGAGCCATGTGTAAAGATGTAAGGGTGAAGCCAAGGAACATGGATCGTCCAAGGAAATCTATGGAAATTAAGACCCCTGAAAGTGCCTTGGGGGTTGAATTACTCAAGCTTTTTGGAGCTTGCAACCAAATTGTTTCAGATGCTGAGCAGAGAACTCCAGGACTTAATGTTTGCCCTGCTAGATTTTGAACTTGCTTTGGTTCCAATGCTTTGTATTCCCCTGTTTGTAACTTTTGGAATGGTAATGTTTATCTTGTGCCTTTATATGTTGGAAGTGCTTAACCTTGTTTTCATTTGTACAGGGGGTTATAGTTAAGAGTTTGCCATAGATCTCAGAGGAGATTTGGGACTTGGACATTACAACAGTGCTGAAACTGTTTGGACTTTGGCAGCTTTTGGAGCTAGACTAAATGTCTTTTATATTAAGGATGTAAATGAGTCCTTGGGGGTCTGGGGGTGGAATGTATTGGGTGATATACTATGTACCCCCAAGTCCTCATATACTTTTGATGGGGCTGAGTCTGGCACTTGTTATTGATCTGTTGTGTAGCACCAGTATTGGTAATGTGAGTGCTGCACCCGCCCAGGGGTGGAGCTGAGATATAGCTTAAGGGAAGGCAGGTCTTCCACTTCTGCACTTCCAGGCTTCTGGCCACTCTCTCTCACCAGTGCGCCTTGCAGTTGCGGTTGTGGCCACCATGAATGGCAGCCCTGCCACATCATGCTGCCTTAGAGGCAACTAAGTGTGGACTGAAACTCCCAAGAAACTGTAAGAAATAAACCTTTCCTTCCCTAATTTTGGGTGTCAGGTATTTTGTCTCGGCAATGAGCGAAAAGTAACAAAGACACTCTCTCTCATTGCTTTTGCTATCTTCCACAGCCGTGAACTGTTGCCCTTCTGCCATGTGCCAACCTGCCTTAGAGCCAGCTGATTATGGGCTGAAACCACTATAAACTGTGAGCTATACAAATCCTTCCTTTAACTTTGGGCATTATTTTGTCTTAGCAATGAGAAAAGTAAGTAAGACAAAATACACTAAGACAGAGGGTGATATGAGTAATATAAGCACAGGGCAAACAAATATGGGTTTATTCAATATGAATATGAACTTTGTCTTAATTTTCTTCCTGAGTTGGATAGGCAAGTTTCTTAGTCACTTCCTTATTGAGACATAATACCTGACATCTACAAGTTAAAGGAGGAGAGGCTTATTTTGGTACAGAGTTTGTAGAGGTTTCAGTCCATAAGGCTGGTGCCAAGGCAGGACACTGACAGAGGCTTGTGAAAAAGAAAAAGTGCTTATGGAACTGGAGACAGGAAGCGGAGGACAAAAGGCCACACCCCCATGTACCCACCTCTCTCAACCAGACATTGCCTCCTAATAGTGAGTCAGCTGTAAGCCCCTGTATTAGTCAGTGTTTACTAGAGTTAGGTGTAGAAGTGTGAAAAAAGGCCTACCTATGTGCTGGAGAACTGAGAAATCTGGTCAAGGACTTGGAGCCCTTGGTAATGCAAGTCTCATGCAAGTCTGTATCCAGGATTTACACTGGAAAGGTTCAAGGGCCAGTGATGAAAGTTAGAAAGTCAGCCAGCAGGATTAACGGTCTGTACCAGAAGTCTGAGATCTGCACTGGAAATCAGGAGCTGACATCCAAGGTGAAGATGAGGATTGAAGCTCTCCCAAAGGCGGACAGCAGCCAAAGCTCTTTTGAAGAAAAATTGCTGAAAAGCACCCTCTCCAATAAAATCAACAGCATAAAATCTTCCCTTCCATTTCTTCTTTTATGCCATTGGCAACAATCCTCAGGTGGGCCCTTCCCTGCCCAGAATCATGCTGACTCAGTCAGTTGGGTGGTCCCACTTAGTCTGACGGTTAGTTAGCCCACCATAGCCCCATAATCCAATCACCTTCCAAAAGCTCTGTCTATGATAGCATGAGCTTTTGGGGTAGCATCTAGATATAAACAATAGCAAATGGAAAGCCTCAAATCACTGGCTGGATATTTTGTACTTGAAGTTACATTATACTCTCCTTTTAATGACACATGACAGTTTAACAATTACTAGTCAATCATTTAATTGATCCAGTAGTTTAACTGATTCTTTATGGTTTATTCAATTTTGTTATGAAAACTTGCTGGTAAATGAAATAAAAAATGTGGTGAAAGTCACATTATTAAGACCTTAAGGACGCTCTTCCATCTCCATGTTTCTTCCTTATCCCAAGAGGCAATACCATTATTCCCTTGAGATTGGAGTCCACTTGGCCCTCCCCTCTATGGTAACTCTTACCACATTGCCCAAAGATGCAATGTGATGGTTACTAAACTTTCCAAACATGTCCATCCAAATAATGCATCTAGAGAACATCCAGATGAGAAATATTTTGTTGGAAGATGTACACAACCTACAGTGAACCAAAATGTGACCAAGACTCCATTTATTAGTTGAAAATCACATTCTAAGAGGAGCCCATGACAATGTATGCAGTCTACAAGTGTCAAGGGCAACTTAATCTTACTCTAATGATCCTTGAAATGCCTCTGTATTCCTTGTAATCCTTTGTAAAAGTAAGTAAGAAGCCATAGGTCCCTTTGAGGAAGGAGTAGCAGTAATTTCAACTAAGGTATTTCTAGATCTTTATCTCAGTGAATAAATTATTCTGTTTAGTTCACCAAGGTCTAGTGCAGTTTTAGAAACTACCTCAGATCTCAAAATAGCAAAACTTTTACTGGAAAAACTGCTGCCAGCTTTATATTTCACACACACACACACACCACATACACACATGCACACACACACACACACACACACACACATCACATGCACACAGAGTTTGGTCACACATTTGATGGCTTTCTGTCTTCTTGAACCTTAGTGACACCATATACTTTGACAGACACCTGTGACTCTGTGTCACGCCAATGGGGCCACTCCAAATTAGTCTATAAGGGGAATTGCAATCCCTTCAATTCTGGTAGCTGAACATGGTTGCCTGGCTTCTAGTCTTTGAGGTCATGCCATTCTCATTGGATTTAGTGAGCCAAGCTTTAGACAGCCTTCCAACCAACTGCTCTGATCTACAGTGAGCAGATACAGTGGAAGTTTCTAGTGATGCCTGCTGATAAGCATTTTTCTCACGGATATATTTCCAATAGTCTTTGTGAAGAATGAATTTTCTAAATCATGGAATGTAATTCCTGAATTTTCTCATAAGTTTTAGAATGAATTTACATAATCCTCAGACCTCACCTACAATAACCGTTTCAGTATTCTCCCTTTATTTGGTGTTTAATGCATGTAATTTTCTCTGTGAACTTAAGCATTTTTATCGTATTCTGTATAATGAAGTACGTTTTTTAAGCTTCTTGTGCTAGTCCTAACAAGAAGTTTGCTCCATACACTGGAGGCCTTGTTAGGATGTTAAATTCTGGGCTCTAGGTCATAAACTGCCTGTTATCCAAGCATGTGTTCAAATTACTTTGATCAAGCACCCACAGATGTCTCTCTTTCTAGTGATAAGCGTGCCTTGCGCCAAGAGTTACTGTGAGATGTAAGCTCTTTGCTCTTCTATTGATTTAAATATGACATGACTAGATTAAGTAGAAACTTTACTTTGAATTTAGACTTCCACTCCAAGAGGAATAGAGTGAGGACATCCCCTTCAGGCAACATCTATAACTTTGTGCAACCCGCTCTATGTATTTTCTTTCTGTAAGAATGCTAACTCTTAATAGTGTTCGGAGAGAATGGGATACATCATTAGGCTCAAGTGACTGAGACATCAGTGAGACACCCACACAGGTGTTCCCAAACCATTTGTAACAGTTCCAAGTTTTCTTACCTCAACTCACAAGTTTGATGCAACAGAATTGTCTCACTTGAGTTTAGCTTTTCTGACTATTTAATCTTGTTGTCATCTTTATTTTTTTCTGCTTGCCTGCTACATGAGATGAATAATCTTTGGGTTTCCAGAAACTGGTCCTTGTATTAAATTTTGTTTTTAATTACTGTACTTACCTTAAGGTTTTTATTTTATTAGCCACCTGTAAGGCAGATAGTAACAACATGCAGCTTTTCTGTCCTTATACCTGTCATTTCCTTAAATATTTCAAAAATCTGATTCATAACTCTGACACATGTGGTGTTCTCCTCCATCAGATCCACCTGGCACACCACAAGTGAACAGCTGGGCACTTGGACTGTTGCCCGTGCCTGGGAACTTTCTTTAGCACACCGTCCTGTCTTAAGTCCTGAGTGACCCAGGTCCCTAACTGTATCAAAATTCTTTAGGCAAAATATCTAAACTGCTTCTTTGTCCTTTCTTTCCTACAGAATGTGGAATATAAGATAAAAATGGCAGATAGAGGTGGAGAATATTTTTGCCAAATACAGCTCCTATAGTATTCCCACATTTTTTCCAGGGGCTTACCAATAAACATTATTAGTTTTCTATTGCTGCTCTAGCAAAGTGCCACAAACTGTAGCTTAGCACACAAAAGTTTATTATTTTATAGTTATAGAAGTCAGAAATTATAAAATCAAAGTGTTAGAAAAATTGTATTCTTTCTAGAAACTGTGGAGGAGACCCAGTCCGATTTCCTTGCTGCCTATTAGATTAAAAAAACCACGTGTAGTCTCTGCCCATGGCACAATCTTGCATTTTCAGAGTCATAAGGAGTACCTTCAAGTTTTTTCTTCCCCATTTCTATTCTCATACTGTATTTGTGTCACTGGAGTTCCTGCCCTTCTTCTTATAAGGATTTTGAGATTATGTTGAGTCCTTTCAGATAATACAAGATAATCTCTCAACTCCAGATTTTTTTACAAGTGAATAAGAAACGTTTAGAGATGTGAACTGAGATATATCTTTTATGCCCTTTTTATGACCATTTATTCCAAGTCCACCCAGGAAGCTCTTAAATTCTTTTATGGATAGACAATAAAATGGTTAGAATTAGAACTCTGGGTTTCTGCTTCAATGCACGTTGCTGAAATCACAGCAGAACATGTTGTAAGATGTTTAAGCAAGAAAGATTCAGTTTTCTTTTGCTTAATTCCTAAATGTTGACTTTGAATATCAAAACAGTCCTCTTGATGAATTTAATATTATGCACTACATTCATTAATAAAATAAAAAGGTTAACTACATAGATGGTTCAAATCTTAAGATATGTAAAGATCTACTATATAAAATGATTTATGATAAAATAATAATTATAGAATTAAAGAATACAGTCCTATAAGACTTATAAATCTGTTTTTTCATCTAAGCAAGAACCTGTATATTGTGATGATAATAAAAGAATTAGAAGAACATTATCAATCTCTTGTCTGATTCTTTGTACAGATATGATACCTATACTCTGGCCTGTGTGGAGTATTGTGTTGAGTTCTCAGGTCATTACCAGACAATAAACAGTAGATAAATCAAGTCTCAGTTGTAAAGTATATGGGATATTTAGTTTCATGAAATTGTTGTTATGATTTGTGTCTAAATGTTCCCCCAAAGCCTTATGCATTCACAAGGGGCAGGCTTTTCAGAGGTAGTTAAATCTAGAGTGTGTAATTGATTCATAGTGCAATGCTAGGATTAAAGGTGCCGGGATTAAGGGTGGATGATCACTGGGTCAGTCTACCTATTGGATTGGCACTGCCCTCATCCCAGTAGATTGGATACAACCAATATAAGGGACAGAAAGATGACTGTTCTTCCCTTCTTCCTGTCTTGTTTTTGCTGTGTTTCATAACCATGAGCTGTTTCCCCTCTGCTATGTGCCACCTTGTGCTGGAGCCAGCTGATTCTAGACTGAAACCATTATAAACTGTAAGCTAAATAAACCTTTACTCCTTTAACTTTGGGTGTCAGGTATTTTTGCCTCAGCACTGAGAAAAGTAACAAAGACAATTGTGTAATAGGGAGTGTCTTCAACCTTGTAGGATCTGCAGGTCCACCATGAAACCCAAATCCCTCTGCAGGAATAAATGTGTAAGGCTAAGCATTTGGTTCTAAGACAAAATTGCATGTGATGTTGTATCTGTGCAATAAAAATGACTGAAAATATACTATTGAACCTGAAGGTACTGCATATTCTGAAAAAATAATGTACAGTGTCTTGTACACATGTAATATTCAAAAAATGAAAAATATATGCCAATGTCCTTACACAAAAAACTTTGAATGTCTTTATCTGAGAAGTCTCTGTTCATGTCAGTTGTCCATTTTTTGATTGGGCCACTAAATTTGTGAGGGATCTAATGTTTTGTGTTCTTTATATATTTTAGATCTTAGTCTTTTGTCTGATGAGTAGCTGTTAACAATTTTTTCTCACTTTTTGTATCTTCACTCTGTTGGTGTTTTCCTTTGCTGTTCATATTTTTAGTTTGATGTGATCCCAATGTTGATTCCTTATATTATTTCTTGTTTGACCAGGGTGTGTTCAGAAAGTCTATGTCTACACCAATGTCTTCAAGAGTGTTACCTATATTGTCATCCAACAGATTATGTGTCTCTGCTTTAATATTTAGAACTTTGATCCATTTTGACTAATTTAATGTATGCTGAGAAATATGGATCAAGATTTAATCTGTAGTATGTAGCCAGTTTTCTCAGCACCATTTGTTAAAGAGGATGTTGTTCCTCTGTTGAAAGTGTTTGACTCCGTTGTCAAAGGTAAAGTAGTTGAATGTGACTAGAAATGCTTCTGTGTCTTCTGTCCTATTGCTTTGATTCACAAGTCTATATTTTCTAATACCATACTGTTTTTTATCAGTGTAGCTTTGTAGCATAACTTTAAATCAGAAACTGTAGTGCCTCCTGCCTCTACCTTGTTGCCTTAATTGCTTTTACTATTTTAGGTCTCTTCTGGTGTGAATTCAGGATTGTTTTCTCTAGTTTTGTCATGAATGCTATTGGTATTTTGATTGGGAGTGTACTAAACCTGTTGTAGTGGTTGATTTTGTCAACTTGAGACACATAGAAGCTTAAGTAAATGAGTTTAGCAACTCTACACCCTAGGGCGTAGAAGACCGGCCCTAGGGTGACTCATCACCTGGATGGTATAACAGGGAAGGAGGAAGGACAAACGCATTCCATTTCTTTGGAGGAGCTCCAGTCTTTGCCTTTGGTTGGACATTGTCTCCTGGCTTCCAGCGTAGACTGTACAGCTTTCCGGCATAGACTCTTCAGCCTTCTGTCGCAGACCCATCAGCCTGCTGGTGCGGACTTGCACAGGGCACTGTGGTGAACTCGAGACTTTGGATAGAATCCTTCGGCCTCCAGTGTGCAAACACCCTTTGCACGCTTCCTAATCCGACTCTGTGGGTGACCATCATAAGCCTATCCAGTAATTTCCATACTCTTGTGTATCTTGTGTAATATCTGTTTTCTCTAGAAAAACCCTGCACAATATACCTGTATATCAGTTTTGAAAGGATAGCCATTTTGAGTATATTTGTTCTGCTTATCCAGGAATAGGGGATATCTTTTCTTTTCCTGCTATTCTTTTCCACTTATTTTTCAGAGTAGTACAGTTTTCATTACAAAAATCTTTCACTTCTTTGGTTAGGTTAATTCTTAAGCATTCTATTTTACTTACACTATTGAGAAATGTATCGATTCCCTAATTTTTCTGACAGTGAGTTCATTATTGATATACAGGAATGCTGTTGATTTTTGAGTGTTGATTTTGTATCCTGCTACACTTGTGAATTTGGTTATAAATTCTAGTAGTTTTTGTGGCATATTGGGACCTGGAAAGAAGCAAATAATAACAAATGTTGGCGAAGTTGTGGAGATAAAGGAATTCTTCTTTGTATTTGATGGGAGTACAAACTGGTACAACCCCTATGGAAATCAGTATAGAGATACCTGAAAAAATAAAATGCAATTTCCATTTGACCCAGCTATTCCCTTACTGAGTATCTTCCCAAAAGAGTTAAAGATATCATATTACAGAGCAGCACAAGTCATAATAACTAAATTTTGATGGCAGCCCATATGTCCATCAACAAATGAATGGATAATGAAAGTTATGTGTGTTTATACACAATGGAGTACTACTCTGCCATACAGAAGCAAAAAGATGAGTCATTCAAAGGAAAATGGATGCACCTTCAGAACATAATGTTAATTGAAGTAAATCAGGCACACAATCTTAAATATCACATGGTTTTTCTTATATCAGAATCCCAATACATAAATAAAGTGAAAAATAAAGAATGTATAGTAGTAAATGGTGAGATGGATCTTTGACACATGGGAATGGAATTTACAGATGGAGGAAGGGGAAAGGAAGTGAAAAGAAGCGATTACTAAAAAAGGGGGAGATTATGATGTTCACTCTAAGTTCCTATGAGTATTATGATTATAACGTACTATATATACATATATATATATATATATATATATATATATATATATATATAGCAGGGAAGGGAAGTGAGTAGGGGGTAAAGGAATGAAGAAATGTCGTACACATTTGCCAACTCCTATGATGAATATAATCATAATGTACCACCAACATATATCAAAATTTAAAATAAAAATTACTTTTACTTCTAGAAAAAAGTTTTGATAGTTAAAAATCAGTAAAGATTTCTCATATTAGCAAAGACACAGTGGATAAATATTGTAATCTTTGGCCCAGATACATCTTTCTCATGCTGTAGCTGTATGTGAGATATAAGAATGTTGGATCCAGACTTGAAAAGAATGAGACAGAAAAGGGAGGAGAAGAGAATTTCTGAACTGATGCAATTTTATACAACAAAAATTTAATAATTTACCTTTGATGATTACAGACATTGAGCAAAATCAGAACCAAAAACTATGCCTTTTTGTAGATAAATAAAATTATATTTCTTGCTAAGGTGAATTTCATTTATTCACCTTGAAACACTCTGTTAATATATTGAAGAATTTTATCAATTAGGCATGATTTTGGTTTTAAATGTGATTTTCATTAAAACTTAAGAGAGGCAGTATGGCTATAGAATCGTGTTGAAACAACATGTTTTCATAGGTGTGAATATGTATATCTCATGTGTAGAAGTACTGATAGTTTTTGCAACAGACTAGGTATTCAAGAATATTAGTGTTGCAAGCAGCATTAGAATATAGTGTATTGTTGCAGGGGAGAGGGAATATTTGTTGTCAGGTTGCAATGATTCAGAATGTGTCCACAAGATAAATATTAAAAATCTCTCTGCACTAGTGTAAGGTGCAGGTAGAGGAGAGGCCTCTGTGACAGAGTGGTAAATCAGGAAACTATTTCCATGGTTATCATAGGTAGCAATAAGTCTGGTGTCTACGGAAGAGTATGACAGTATAATTGCTAATTACCACATGTGACTACATACATTTTAGTTATCACTAATGTAATTAAGCAAAATTAAAAGTTATATTTGTTAATTACACTTGCTGCTTATTGCAGACTAAACTCCTGTATGGACCTGATGGATATTGAATGGAATATCCAGATACTGAATATCACAGATTGATTATTATTTCTCTCACCACTGAAAATTCTTTTGCATGAAACAAATACATAAGTTACAAAGTTCTGTCCTCGCATGATAAACTTGGAGTTCCAAGGTAAATTTTTATTAAGACATCTCTTAGTTTTCGCTAAGGAGAATTAAAGATAGTGTGGACAAAGCTAGTATGAAGTGTCTACGATAAGACTGTGTGTGTATGTTGTGGGAATAATAGTGATAGCTTCATTTGTTTGGCTTTATGAAATGTTCAATGCTCTAAAATTGTACAATATTATTATAGAGTTGATGTAAGAAAGTATTGTCAGGAAGGACTGTTTGCTGTTGAAAGTATAACTATAGAAATTTTTCCAAATAATCAATGTGTATTGCTTTTATATGACCTCCAGAAAGTACTTTTCTAATGAAATTGCAATTCATTTTCTTCCTGAGGGTCCCTGAATGTCTTTGACCTCTTCTTCATTACTAGGGAAGAAATTATGACTAATAATTTTGTCAGATATTTTCTAAGATGTCACTATATGAGGTGCCATAAGATTTTAAACCACAGTATAGATTTTTCTTCAGTCTACTACCAACAGAAAGCAAGGAAATGATCTCAGGAAATACATGTAAATAATAAAAAAGTGGTGGTATGAAATACCTCATGGCTTTGTTCTGTAGAAAAAAGGAATAAAAATAATGGCTGGGGGTACAGCTCACTGGCAGAGTGGTTGTCTATTGTATGAGATGACCTGGGTTTGATCTCTCACACTAGAAGGAAAGAACAGTGTAAAAGGAAAAAAGCAACTTTCACAATAGTGACTCTAATATTAGTAATCCCGGAGAACTCTGGAAATAGCATTACTTGGTTTTCAAACATGTGCTATTAATGAATGGTATGAAGTTTGTGAATATTAAACAATCGTTCCTTTTCCAACTAATTTAATGTATTTTAAAAATCAATACTCAGTTGTAGAAAATTGTGGTTTCTTGGCTTCTTTCTATGGAATACCCAAGAAAGAAAAACTATAAACAATTTTCTGACTCTAATACAAGTTTGTTAACTATGAACAGTCATTTTAACAAGCAAATATACATGCTTGATGAAAGATATTTAGGGCCATTCTTAACACACTAATACTGTGTTCATGTTGCTGTCATTCATGTAGCTAAAATAATGGACTACATGTCCAATTTTTATCATATTTTATCCTTGGTTCACTTTTATACATGGACATTTACAAAATATATGAAATTAGAAAACAACATTGATTGAATTTGATTATTGTCTCAAAAACTACTATTTTGAGAAGTAAAATAGAGAGCAAAATAAGGATAAAAAAGCTTTTGAAAATTACCTCTGGATGAAAAGTTCTCAGGTACACAGAATTCACATGTTAAAATGCTTTCACAGCAGTTTTCTCTTCTTCATGTTAGAAGCTTGGAAGTCATCATTCTGTCCTAACAAGTAAAAAGCTGAACAAACTAAAACAACCAAGAGCTCTATTGAGATTTGTCAGAGAAGTAAAGTTACAGGGAAAATTGCTTCCCTGAAATTGGAAAGACAAACAAATAGAACGAATTGCAACCTACTGCATAAAACCTCCATAGGGACCATTGCCAGGGTAGGAAACCCTGAACTGTAACTGGCAAATTGGAGGTGGCTCGGTGTGGACATCTCTAAGGGCCAAACTGTCCAGATGTTTGGATTATAAGGTTTCCCACACTTTTGTGAGTTTTGCCATCCAGAGAATAACCAGACTTTCACAGTGGTTATGAGGAAGGGAAAGAAGAAGTCTCATCAAGATATTAGCGGTGTGGTAGGGAGTAGAGGGAAAAAAACCGAAATGAAATGCATGTTCTTTTCTTAACAAAGTCTTTTCTTCAGGAGAAACTCTTTTAACAGAACCTAAACTACCGGAACATTCTTAAAGCCTGAAGGAAGTGAAACAGTTGCTCTATCCCACTTTACCTTCCCAGGTAGGAGAAGGAAATTCTCTTACCTCCAGCTCACCCTAGTCTTCTCTTGCAGGAATGGGGGCTACTTTATCAGAGAATAGCTGAGTCAACCATTCTGTCCCAAATAAATCTGGGTATAAGAAATTGAGAGGTGCTTGTCAAGTTCACAGCTCAGAGGCACTGGATCATTAAAAATCTAAAAACTACTCAGGAAGATATTGAATGGTCCCCAAACCTTAAACCCATATTATGAAATATTATTTACTGCTGTTCCTTTTATTGAGAATATTTTGTCTGACTCTCAAGACAAATGAAAGGTAACCCCCACAAAAATGTTTAAAGAGACAGAGAAATACCAGAAGTAGAATTAGATAAAGCAAGAATGTTGGGATTGTTGGGCCAGGAATTTAAAAGAAATACATTTAATATGCTAATTAAAATAGAAAATAAGAACAGATTGCTATACAATTGTAGAGATAGAAACTTTAAGAGATATTTTTCAAATGGCAGAATCCTAAAACACTGTACATAACCCATGAATGCATTTGGTATGCTTATGAGTAGATAGGACAGAGCTGAGAAAAACAAAAGCAAAAACAAAACAACTTTAGTTTTTTGAAGTGAACTTGCAAAGAAAAAGTTAACAATAAATGGAATAGAATACCAAAGGACTATGGAATACCTATAAAATATGTGATATACTTACAATTGGAAAACTAGAAGAAGAAAAAGAGAGAAAAGAAGTGAAAACATTTGAAGTGATAATGACAAATTTCCCACAAGTTAATGCCAGATATCTAATCACAGATCTAGGAAGATTAGATAAAAGCAAGTATGATAAATTCTAGAAATATACAACTCCCTAAACAAAAAACAAAACATAAAACAATGCATAGGCATATTTTATCAAAATTTGTTTGAATATTAATAGCAATAATATATTTTTATGTGTGATTATGTGTCAATATGTATATGACTATGGATACGTTAAATGCACAAAATCAGTGATGCAGAGATGATCTAGACTGGGACAAGGGATTTTCACAAGACATAAAAGCCTATTATACAAAGAACTATTAAGCTTCATAAACAAAAAAATATTAACAACCTGAATAGCAAATTTACTCTTAGACCTCAACAAAGAAGATGTGCAGTTGTCAAGTAAATACATAAAAAGATGCAGAACAATATATGTATCTAGGGAATTGCAAATTTAAAAAATGAGATCCAACTAAATACCTGTTAGATTGTCCAAAATCCAAAACAAAAATAATACTAAATGCTGGTAAAATGGGAAGCAACGACGTGTCTCATATATTGCTGGTGTAAAAGAAAACATGGCACAGCCACATTGTAAAACTGTTTTCTAACAAAACTAAGTATGCTCTGACCATATGATCCATCAATCCTGCTTCTTGGAATTTAACTTATTGACTTGGTGTTTAATGACATATTTTTACAACAACTTCACTCATAATTTTCAACATTTGAAAACATCCAAGATGTTCTCAATAAGGAGTGTATAAACTGTTACACTCAGAAAATATAATGTCATTCAGAGGTAAAATAAATGAGCTATCATTCCCTGAAGAGACACAGAGGAATCTTAGATGCATATTATTTAAAGAAGCCAATCTGGAGGGCAACATACTCATTGTCTGATTTCAACTTTGTGACATTTTGGGAAAGATAAAATATGAAGATAGTAAAAAATCAGTGTTGGCGTGTGCTTGGGAGGAAAGAGGGAGTGAAACTATTCTCTATAAAACTATTATAGTGCATATATGTCATATATTTTTCAAAATTCTTATGCACAACCAAGAATAAGTCCTGTGAATTTTGGGTGGTAAAGTTGTTTCAGTGCAGGTTTATCAATTCTATCAAATGTGTCACTGTGGGAACTATGACAGAAAGAAAGACTGTATGTATGAGGCAGTAGTGAATATATGGGAAATGACTTTATTTCCATTTAATTTTGATATGAAGAAAAACTACTTGAAAATGTGTTAAAATACTTGCAAATGATTTGCTTATGTTATGAATTACACAAATTCAGTCAGGTAGGGATTGTTTCATTGAATTTATAGTGGAAATTAAAACTTGTACTGGCTATGAAACTTGGGAAATTACAGCAACTTAGCTGTAAGTAAATTCTAATTTGCAGTTATCCTCATGTAGCATACTGTGTTTTCTAAAAATTAGTATGACTGAATTGTTACTGAAGTTACATAGATTGTTTGAATAAGTTATTCAATCATTTGCATGAGATTTTTAAAATCAATATTGGGTTTAAAGCCATTAGGATGTGTATATGTGTATGTGTAATTGTATTTATATATGTGTATATGTTTTCTAAACATTTACTGCACATAATATTGTCAATTTAGTAAGTTTTTAATTCATGCCTTTTGTTTGTGATACATACAGTATTATACATTTAAAGGGATATAAAAAAGAATGACACACTTAAATTAATTATGAATACTGAACTGGCAAGTAAGGCTGGCAATGTACTTAATTTTAACCATATTATATCAATGTCAAAATTCAGCAATTAATTCAACTTTGTCAGTTTTCAGATAAAAAGATCCATAGTCTGAAATAGATGTAGTATGTTGCTCCTGTTTCCACTAACAAAAGTGGACATTTCTACTTCTGAAGGATTTTTGTCTTTGTTTTGTTACTTAATCCCAAAGAGTGCAGTTTTAAGTGTTACATTTTCAGCTGGTGTGCAACTATAAGATTATGCTTGCCCTTCTCAGTCTTCCATCTGGGTTAAACTTACAACACTCCTTTATTTAAACCCATATGTCACCAGATCAGCATTTTCTCCAAATCCTAACTACCCAGTCTCATCTCAAAAACTTCTCCTTTCTTCATCTCTTCCTCTTTCTAGCTAGTTTATCACCTCCACTAAACTACAATCTTCACTTTCCATAAATATAAAATTCAAAAGGAGTGCCTGTGCATTTTCCTCCTGCATATGTGTTGAACCCACACATAAAGAACCAAAAGTGAATTTATTTATACTATTGTTCCTTCAAAATAGGTCTGTTGCTAACAGGTCACTGGGTATGCATATGTCATTCACACAACTATAAAAGGAAAGAGAAACAATGCCAAGAACATTGCTACAAGCTGAGACACCAGATGCTGAGCAGAGACAATGAAGGAACTGAGCTTAGAAGTTAGTACTGGGATCCAGCACTGACTGTTATTTGGAGTGTTAAACATCTTAACAAGAAGGGAGCATTATCTGAATTCAAGTAATAAAGAAGTTGGTATCATTACTCTCATTGTGGCCACATGTGTGCAACGATTTAAGGATGAGATGAAAGAAGAAAAAGGCATTTACAGTGTCTTAATTCTCACATTGCTAAGATAAAATATCCAACACCCAAAATTAAAGGAGGAAAGGTTTATTTAGCTCACAGTTTGTATAAGTTTCAGTTCATGGTAGACTGGCTCCAATGCAAGGTGGCACGGGAGAGGAGCATAGCAGAGGAAAAATAGTTCATGTTGAGCAGAAGGCAGTAAATCAGTGGAGTAGTGAAGAACCAGTGAGTAAGTGAGCAGCAGCAGAAACAGCAGAAGCTGCTTCCAGGCTATTTGTCCTTTGGGTGGTGTTACTCACCCTCAGGGTAGGCCCTCCAGTTACCCAACCCAGAACTGTGCAAGCTAATTAGTGAACTTATTTTGTAATCACACACCTTTAATCCCAGCATCACACACCTATATTCAGCCGTCCCATAAAGCACCCCACCTCTGACCACACAAGGTACTTGGAGTATATCTAGACACAGACCATAACAAAAGTCTCTAGCAAATAAAAGAAAAGTGGCAATATTTTAGTTCTTTTCCACTAAATTGGTAAATTAATAATGTACTTAACAGTAATCTGTGCGAAATAGAATAAATTTGCAAGTACCCATAGAAAAAGTGTTGCTAATATTGAAGGTGACCTAAGACCACCAAAGAGTCTGCCCAAATATTATTGATCTTTGATCACCTAAGTGAGAAGGCAGATACTTTGTAGAATACTTCAGAAATCTTCTATTTTTCTTAGCCTCTGGGTCAGCTGTTGTGCAACCTGCAAAACTAGGAATACAATACTATATATATTGATGCTGCTTTCTAGTTTCCAGTTTAGGATTCATTGGAAAAGACAAGGAAAGGGAAAATGATCACAATGCCTAGAGTCCTGTGTCCTCAAGTCTTTACCATCTCTGCTACGTCTAGTCTAGGCAAAAGACTTAAACAGGAGCTTTCTAGTATCTCATGTAACATTTCTTTCTTGTTCAAAATATAAGCACTCATACTCATATATATTTCCAAATATTTTACTTAAGAATTGTGATTATTTTGTAGTTTTGAAATCATTACTAAATTACACACAAACACATACATCTTCTAGCAATTTTACTTGAAGGTAGACAAGGAGAATTTACTTTATTCAAATGTTAATGAGCATGACGAAACACCATAACTGATCACTGGCTATCAACTTCTCTGAGACCAATAAGACATAACTCATACGCATCAAATTATACAATGTGGGTTGATTACTTATGGGAAAAGTAGCAAGGCCTAAAAGAAGCCTAGGATACCCTGTGATCCAGACCCTCAATGCTCAAGAAAGTTGGCTGAGGCCGATGGAGGATGCACTGTTCATTTTTCAATTGTACTACAACTGAGAGATCCTGAAAAAACAGCCTGCTCCGTTATTTACTTTGGGGCAACAGGAATTACTGAGTAAATCTATTAAGGGCATCTTGCTCCAGCAGAGAAAGGAAAAAAGCCTGACCTGTGAAAGGGGTGTTCTTCCTTAACTAAGATGTTACATTTGCTAGCAGGCACAGGAACAAAACTCATGCTGCTTCAGAAGTTTCTTCATATCTCAGGATGTTGCACTACCAGCATCATTTACAATTTTTCTTGAAAACTACAATAAAAAAGCAAACAGAATGGAATTGCTGCACAGGTCTACAGAGAACTGGTCACTAAAATTGAGTTGAAACATTGAGTGAGGCTTAAATTCATATATTTTATGTACTGGTTATCAGATAAAAGGCCTACCTTAATTAGTCATCACTGTACTATTTCATTATCATTTTATTTATCTTCATTTAGTGTAATCCTTAATAAAAGTTCTTTGGAAAGGAAGGGTCAGGAATAATTTTCTTGGAGCATTTCCATAGCAGTTGACAATTAGAAATATTGCAACTCAGTTAACCCTGTATAAATTGATGTATTTACAACTAAACTTTCCAAAGTAATTGCCATAATTTTTTCACCACATAATTGCTTACTAACAACCATTCCTACCTTTTTAAGTTCTAAACCCTGTAAGCAAGGCAAAACTCAATTCAGTAAGCATTTGCAGAAGACTTCTCAAAATTAAGACAATAATGAGAAGAATGAAATTCAATGATGAAAAAGAAAATGACAAATGCTGCCTTCCGAGCATATAAAATATTCATCATAATATGGAGTAGAAAAGATAGCACAGTTAAAGCATAAACAAGATGCTTAGAAAGACTAGGGAAGGAAATTATCAGAAAGGGAGAACTTGGTTTAATCAATGTTTACCGATCTGCATATTGAATCATGAATGTAATGTAGTCAAAGTGAGGAATTTAAGCACAAGTTTATACAGATATAAGAAAGTAGCCCTTATGCTTACATACAAGGTTAAGGTTACCAATATGATGAAGAGAATTTTGCTCTTATCATAGATTAAGCATTCTTTGTCTTTTTTCTGAGATTTGCTTTTTTTCTCCTTGGCATGTTTTATACTTTAATGTAAGAATTACAGGATTATTGTGTGTGCATAGATGCACAGAAATGTTTAATACTTCTATGGACTTAAAGACTTGGCTACATTTTTTTTCCAACTTGTAATTAGGTGTACCTACATATATTAGTTGTAGCCATGGTCACCATTAGAGCGTCTGTAAAACCAAAAAAATACATTTATGTGGTGTTCATCTAACAATTTGTTTAAAATACATTACAGAATTCATGGGTCCTTGTGAGGTGTGTTAATTTATTTGTAGGAATTCAGAATAGTGGACAGAGATGAATTACTTTCATATCATTTTGCCATCCAATTAATTATTATATGCTATGATTTTCTATGAGATTAGTCATCATGTCCTTCTGTTCAGGTCAAAGAACTTATCCAGCTTTTTTCTGTGAAATGTGCCATTTTGGGTCAATCTTTTATTTTCCATTATGGAAAAAAAATGCGGTGCTGTTATTAGTCACACTGTGTGGATTTTTAGAACTTGTTTGTATTTAAACCATACGTACTCCTTTTCTCCTAAAGCTTTCTAATACCATTTATGTAATTCTTTTTGCATTATTACTTAAAGCACTGTATCATCCATCTTGTTGGCCAAAACTGCCAACTTTCAACAACTCTCTCAGAGAATCTTTACAGGTTTCACTAGTGATAGCCCAAATTAAATTTGTATCTATAAAGTGCAATAGCCATGAGATGATTTATTTTCTGATCATCTAAATTTGACCATATGGAAAATATGATGCCACATTTTCTACCCTTATCTTCTCTTGAACTATTATGGCCAAAATTGCAGAATTCCCAAGATGTAATCTCATCTAGTGTTAACTGAATCATTGCCTTTTACACACTACGACCAATGGAGAAGATGTGTGGGTTAATGGATGGGGCAGGAAGAATTAACATATCCACACAGGAAATGTCTGTCTTTTGGCATGCTTAACTGAGGCGAGTACGATATTATACCACCTATTGGAGACAAGATGTCATCAGTAAGAAGACCCTTTAACATCGTGAAGAAACAACAGAAAATCCTTTGGAATAAATAATTACCAGCAGGAGGTATTTAGATGGACTGAATCTCTGAGTGAAAGGTCTCATTAGATTAGAAAGGGGAAAGAGAAGACAGGATCTGGTGTATGCTCTTTGTGGATGCTGTTTCAGGTCTTCCTATGGAATTTAACATTTCTAGAGTGCATGGATCTTACTTCATGAAGAGTCTCTAATTTTTTAAGGAAATTTATACTAGATTGCTGTTTGGAAGAGTAGCATCAATCATAATTCTGATAATTAGCAAAGATGGAAATACTGCCATACAGGGGCAAAGGAATAGAATCAGTATATAGAAGCAGTAGCTGTAACAGTAACTCAGATTCATGGCACACACCTCAATTTTATTCTATTTTATTCAAGTCAAATCACATAAATAACTGTTACTGAGAGGCACGAAGATGCTTAGAAGCACAGAGATGGTCATCTGATTGTGATAGGCTAGGGTTGACTATACTAAATTCTCAAATAAAGACAAAAACTCTCTAAAATTGAGAATAAAATTAATTAGGTAATTGAAACACTGTTTTAATGAGATTGAACCAGTGTTGACCTCTCTTTGTTCATTCTTCTTTCTGTTCTCTGACCATCCTTGTGATGAAGTTCTGTTTGGAGTAACAGTGTGTAGCAATGAAATCCAGGGTGGTGTGCTATAAGTCATTTACAAAAAAAATCAACTCAAGGTGTGTTAAGGTTTAGAGTATTAATAAAGAATAAATGATAGAAGTGTTTAAATGAGAAATAAAATATACTTTTGAAAGTTCGGTGCTTGACACTTGATAAAGGAGACTCTAATGTTTTTCCACAGTTCTACATAATACATGAATATTTTTTAAAGCCTAGAAGTCTAAAGTTAGTAGTTATGGTCCAGGATGGAAGGAAAACCTGGCTATAAACTTCAACTTTATTACAAATTAGTAGATCATTGCTGGACAAGTTGGTTACTTTTTGTGCCCCAGTTTCCTAACATTTAAAATCAAATTAGAAATAAATTTAATATTTATAAAAATTCATTGCTTCAAATTGAGGTAGTCTCTTTTATGAATTAATATTTGGAAAGTTTATGGCAAAAATTATACTCTCATTCAAGATAAAATAAAGTAAAAAATTTTAAAAAGTGTTTTAAAGAGTTTTAAAATGGTTTATTTGTGTGGGTGCGTGTACACACTGGCATGTGTGTGTTTGGGACCACTTTTATAGAAGATCTTACTGTAATTAAACAGTGCACTTGAGAAAGAGAAAATCTCCTTGATAGACTGGACATGACCTGCCACTTGAAGCTTCTAGACCATAGTATTTTAAAGTACACTTGGGCATAATGTTCTCACAGAAAGCAATATTATTTAAATCCATTCTCCCAATTTGATGAAATCAGAAACAGCTTGTCAAAGTTCAAATCATGATTTTTCTATGAACAAATCCCTGCATAAACGACTCTCCACTTCCAACATGAGTGATTCCTTTTTTGCGTATTGCAACCTTAGCCTCACATTTGCCATCCTTTCTTCTAACTGAGATTTATTAATACATGCATCTGTAGAATAATCCCTGTTTTTGATATCACCTATACCAGGAAAAACTACTTTCTTAAACCTTCCAAAAATCACTTAGCCAAAGCACAAATCCTGTAAGTCCTTTCTAAAGACTTTCTGTGATACTTGTGGTTATCCACAGTGTATATTTGTCATTACAGCTTGCAACTATATTTATTCCTCAGTGGTCTTTGGCTGGAGAGCACTGATATATCACCTATTGTGTAGATGTTTTTACTCACATTTTAATATAGATATAATACAATCTTGGTTGCTTGAAAAGTACTGAAAAGTGAAAACTCTACAGTCATTTCTGTTTTTAGAACTATCTCAAACACTAACATTGACAAAAATATCTGTAGCTGAATCCAATTCTCTACAGTAGCAGCAGCTTTCATGCATTTTTTACATGTAATGTTATGTTATTCACATTGCATTTCTGATCTAAATAAGACAAAGATTATTCATTCTATGATTTGTTGGGGGCTGTTTTTATCCAGAGGTGTTTTTTCCCTTTTGTTTCCTTGGATTTATGAATCTGGCAAGCTTTTCTGTATGTTGTTGAAAAGACTATTGTGCCCATGTACAAAGAGTTTCAGCAAATAATTTATTCCAGACATCCACGTGCATTTTTTTCATCCTCAAAACAGGGATTTTTCATTTCAGTCACTGGTCCCAATCTTAGCAGTGATTCCACAAAATCAGTATTCATTTTCAATAAAAAGAGAAAAAGTTATAGCTCAAGGTGCTTTGACATAGAAGAATGAAACAGTGGTAAAAATAGTCCTGGGTTTTTATGCAACAACTATACAAATTTTAGCCATGGAAAGTCTTAATTTTAACACAATTAATTTTTATTTTTCTCCTTTGTATTCTGTTTTTTATTCGAACCTCAAGTGTTGTAAAAATAAACATATTCCAGTTTAACAACAAAATATTTGAATATTCTATTAATTGAAAAGATTGTTTTTCAGTATTGGAGGAAAAAAAAACATAGGGTCTCACACATATTAGGCAAACACTCTACCACTGAGCTATACTCCAGCCCTGTTTTAGTTAAGAGAAATTATACTTTACTTTGACTTATCCAGACTGTTATCAGATAACTTGTCTAGAGATGTGTCTTTATCAATTAATTATTATTATTTAGCCATTTTGATTTTATAGTTTTCATAATTGTGCCTCTGTTGCTGGTTAATTTTACCAGTTATAAAATTTTAGTGATCTGTATCTAAATTACGCATATTGTTATATCACTAAATTATAACTTTAGATGTAACTTTTGGAATTTTGGAACTCGTTCTTTTAAGAATAGAACAAATATAACTGGAGCCATTCTTAAAAATAGTTTTTTCTTAAAATTCCCCAAAGAAAAAGATGATTCTTCAACCTCTCATTCTAAAAGGAAACCTGACTTTTAAAAGAAATGACCAGGGAGAGTTTGATCATAATCTGTAACAAGTTGACAAAGGTACACATTTATCATTTGCTTTTGAAGGTTTTAGACTAACCCTTGTGGTACTGACATTTCATAGAGGCAGCAGATATTATCTTTTCCCATGCTTATCAGCCCTTTGTGTACTTTAACATGAACTGTACTGGGATTAATGCCTGAATTGTTAAACTAGGAAAGATGAATTTTATTTAAGTTATCCCATTGGAAATATAATTACTCCCAAATCATTCCTTTGTTAACCTTTATGAAATATAGCTGCAGTCTTGTATGAAGGCTGGATTCTGGAAGATTAGTATTCATATTTTTATCAGCTAAAAAATGGCAGTTTTGACTATACTATACAATCAAAACTCCCCAGGAATAGATTTCACAATATTTGCAAAAATGAGACATAATACTCTTCATCAGGGATTCTTTATTGGCAATATTGTAAAAAAAATCACTCAATCTCTGTCTTTATATTCTATTTTGAAATGGACAATATTTATGGCTTTTAGTGAAACATATAAAACATGCCATTGAGTTAAACATTCCCATTATGAAAAATTTTAGAAAATAATTTAACATCTTAGGAAAATATGAGGGAAATTTCAGCATGAGAGGAATCAGAAAATATTTTATACTCTGTAACATTTTCAAAAGGACACTGTAGTACTTTTCATAAACAGTACAGAAAGCAAAATATACTGCATCACTGACTTTGATACATTAAAATGTATTTTCATAGATTTTGGTTAGTGGGGAGACATCTTTGTACTTGAACCTAATAACTCATTTTTCCTTTATGTCTTGTTTTTCAATATTAACTCACATTTTATTTTGTGTCAGTGTTAGGTACCAAGACAAAATCTCATATGTCTTTGAGTTTGGAAACTTTTCCACTTTGAGCACAAAACCTTTGTTCTTTGTGTCTCGGTATGAACGTGTCTACATAAAATGACCAAAATTTATAATTTAGTACTGTGGGTTGGATTGGCAACTGGTGGTCAACTTATAATACTCAGTTGAAGGGAATCAGTGTGGTGCTGGGTGTAGAAGGCCCACCTGAGGATTGTTGCCAACAGGTGAAAGAAGAGAACTGGAGAAGAAGAGGTGGTGCTGTTGGTTCTCCTGGAGGAGCTTCTTTCTCTGGCTTTCCTGATATGGACTTGGCTGTTCTCATCAAACAAGCTTGGGACCTTGCTGTTCCTGAAGAGGGCTGAAGTTCACTTTGGGGGAACACTTTGGTTCTTACTTTGAGCATCACTTCCTGGCTCTAGTGCGGATCCCTCAGCCTGTTGACACAGATTCTTTGTCCCACTGGTGCAGACTTCCTAGCTTAACAGTTGACCTTTAGGCTTTCCCAATGCAGATCTGTGAAACAGACTTGCATAAGAAATTGTTGTGGGCTCTAGGTCTTCAGCTGGACTCATGCAGGACATTGCCATGGAATCCAGGCTCTCAGCTGGATTCTTTGAGTCTCTAGTGTGTCCAGATCTGCTGCATTCTTATGGATTTGACTCTTTGGGTGACTGTTATAAAATAATCCTATAAATTATATATCCTGTATTAATTCCTTTCCCTTGCAAATTCTGACTAGGACATAGCGAGTAATAGAGAAGCATGGTTAAAAATTATGGTTGCTCTTGAAAATGCAAGATTTATAGTAACAATATGAAAAGATGTAAAGGTCATGCTGATAAACCAAGTTGCATAATTTGCGAATACATGACATGTTGCTTTGTCATTATGCTTACATCTGAGTAGGTAAAAAGTTAATCTCTAACATTCTCTTAAGTTATCCATGGAGTATTAGAAAGGAGGATTAGAGATAACTAACTTTTCCTTTTAATTCCCAGAAGTAGATACATTCTAAAAAGGGAGGAAAGTCTAGGATCTGAATTTCTTTGAATTCTACACTTGTTCTTTCCAGAAGTGGGTTTTTTTCATTACCTATTCTCAAGTCTAACAAAACCCCTTGTAATACTTGTTTGAAGTAGATGATTTATAAAGCCATGTTACTGCTTCATTTTTCCAGATGCACTAGCTTCCAGGACAAATCAAGGGAGGGTATCACAGAGTTGCTGTACCAAGAGCATTCCTGTTCTCTGCAACCATGCCCACCACCACTTTCAAAGTTCAAGCAAAAAAGTACAGCAGTTTCTCACTTTAACAAGGAATACTGAGACTCTCAGCTTTCAACTTCCACAAGTCATTACTTTTGTAATCTCTCCAACAATGAACCATCCCAACAAGAAATCTGCTCCTGACTCCAAAAGGTTATACTAAAGTTTATGTCAAGTTTTTTTCCATTTCATATATCAAATAATGTAGTAATGAGTCTCATGTTGTTACTCTTGCTTTTCCTTTTACATCTTTTAAGCTTACGTGAAGATGCTTATAATCAAGACATGGAGGCAGCTGTGTTTGATCTCTGTTAAGCAGTATATGTGCCTCAAATTTGATTCACAAAAGTCAGAATTGACTTTATTGTCACTATTGAATTAATCAATTGTTAGATGTCCTTTAAAATATCTCAATTATTTCTGACTCTATTTACTTTTGCCTTGTCTATACACTTTGTGTTTACTCCATGGTAAAGATGGCTCAAATTTCTTTGCTGTTCCTCTGAGAAGCAGAATTTCTTCTCTCTTCTAGTCTGATCTCAGTAATTTTGACCAATAGCATCTAGTGGAAATGACATTCTAGGTCTTCTGAGGCTAACTCATTAAGAGGCTCACCATTTCCACTGAGGTCCCTTGGAATGCATAGTATTCCAAGTTCCAGTCAGTAACCAAGAAAGAACTCTTAACTATTGTCAGACTGTGAGTCAATATAGAAACACAGGCATGAAGAAGTCCATGTTGAGAGGGTGCATAGAAGAAGACAAAAGTCCAGAGAAAAAGAACCCTAATTAGTTGTGAACTGAAAGTATTCAAGAGTTTAATAAATGTTGTTGAAAAATGACTAAATTTCCATAGGCAATTAAAGATAGCTGATGGAGTTTTTATAGAATCACTACATTCTGCTAAAATATTTATTCAAAAATTTAACAAACTGGGGGTATCTGTGAAATATATTTAGTTATATCTCATATAACTATGAAATATATGTTAATTGGAATTAAGAGAGTTCGGTCTAAAGAGAACTTTAATATGTAAGGGACCTATTAACATTTGGACTGCATAATGTTGGAACCACCAGCGACTCACTTCATGTATTCTATTTTGGGGAGGCAGTAACTATTATAATTTTTCTTTCAATTATATTAGTATTATCTGCTTGCTTTGTACAATTTTCATATAAAATAAAACTAATCCTCCATAGAATAGCTCTGAATTTATTGCAAGACGGTTATCCTGGATCCTAAAGTATTATCTATGCTAGATAATCTAATTATATTAATTATATCATGACATATAACGAGTATCTACTCTATGTCAGGAATTGTACAAAGGCATTTGAGTTACAGTTTTAACCTGGATAAAATTTTCCCTGAGCTTGTGAACTCATCAGTTAGTGAAAGGAACGATTATAAATGAGCAAGTAGCATAACACGTTTAGTTCTTTTTACATTCTTACTATCTCAATATCACTGTACTAAATATAGTCAACTTCAACTGTTTCTTTTCATGTTACTCCCAACCTAAGTGCAATATTACAACTATTCTCTGATTAGTAATGACTTATACAATTTATTCAAACTCTTGTTGCCTGAGTTTCCTCCATGGCAGGAGTTACTGGAACTTAAAATAATGCGAAGAATTTAGCATTGTGCTTGTTACTTAGAAAGGAATCTATAAATGTTAGAAATTCTTACTGAATTCAGCAAATTATAATCAGTTTTATTCTTTTTGTAATGCATGTTGTGTTTTGTGGTAAACACATTGTACCACTATTGAAATTCTTCCATTTAACCTGATCCTTAGGTATGATTGAAATATTGCATAATCAAACTATTTTACTTTTCAAACATATTTTTTATTTCAATTTTATCTTCATAAAGGGACCCACCATTCCAGAAGCTATTTTGCTAGATGTTGGTTATGTTGTACAATGTACTTCTTGCCCATTTTGTCTAATCTGTATTTTATTAATACCCAACAACTTTGAATACTGATGGTACAAGGTCAAAGTCAAAATCCTGCAACAGGTCATTGACCAGCTAGAAGGCAGGTATTATGGAGGAAATTGCTTTTTAAATATTAAAAGAACAGGTTTTCCTATAATAATAATGAGGATAAAAATCCATAGTTTCTTCAGTATGCCTAGGCATATTGCAGTTCTTGAGTCTTCCTTTAATTCATTAAAAATGTTCCTTTACTTAGACCAAACATTGGTTCATGTCTATGTATGAGGGCTAAAAAGAGATTGAACTAAAATTACTGATTTACTGACCAGAGAGAGAGAGAACTTGTATGTAATCATAACTATAATCACTATCATGTCCTTAACGATAACAATATTTATGTTATTGGTTAATTGAGATTTTCCTTGGTGAATGCAAAAAAAAAAAAATTAACAAAAACAAAAAAGAAAAGGCAGACAAAGCAGCAGATGCTTCTGTTACAGCTGCCAGGAGGCACAAGTCCTTTTCATGCAGCCCATCTGAAATTTACTGTAAAACTTTTGTTGCTGAAAGCTATCCACACCTACCAGACATGCTGTAAGGGAGAAGTGCCATCTCTTTTACATAAATGATACAATGCCCAGAACAAGTCATCTGCAAGATAATGGCACCACTCTTGATATTCCTGAAAATGGTATGAAATGAGTGGTAGACAGATTTATTTTAATTGTAAATGTGGACTTGTCTAGCACTCACTTTTGTGCTGATTTTGTTTAAAGGGTTGTATCTAATTATGCTCTTCTGAAGTACTTCATAGGCATTAATACCATCTGCAGGAAGCAGACAAGACTGGAATTACTATTTCACATATATTAGAATAGCTGACCATGAAGACCCTTGGGATGGTGTCTCTTTGTGCTACATTATTGGTTATGCAGCAATCTGGTTATAATTACAACTGCTCTTTCAAAATGCACCTAAGCCCTTTAATTATATAATTTCTTATCCTTTTTAATATATATTTGTTGCAGGCTTTCTGAGTAGTGACTCATTAATTGTAACAAATGAAGAAACAATAATGTTATCTGGGAACTTTCATCTATTCTTCAAGAATTTGGTTTCAAGGGGATAAATAATGGTTGGGTACTGATTCCTAAGAGTAGCAGTGAGTAGTTAGTGGAGTAGTGTACTGCCAGCATCTCCTTTGATTCTTGTCCACTGTAGACATTCAAGTGAGGCTTAGGAAACAATTCTGAGAATACCCAGCATTGCTTTGTGTACATATGTGCGAGTGGGTAAAGTCAAGGTTTGTACAAACTTTGCCTCAGTAATGGCAGAACCTGGTACCTCTTTTCTGACTTTCATCACTGTGTCCATTACTGGTTACACTAATTACTGCAGCAGCCCCCCAGATAGTCTCCTTCCCTCCAGCAAGGTCTAATCAGCTCTGTAATAAACCAAGGAGATCCTGAATGAAGCTTACCACCTTTAGGGCAAAGACAACTGAAATCTGAGCACGAGGATATTGAATCCCAAAGGCAAAGACCAATGGCAGAACTAGAGGAAGAAATAAATCTGTTGTCATATTTAAACAGATTTAGCACAGTTTATGCTAAGAGTAGTTTATTTCATATTTTTAAGTTCAGTCAGGTGGCACAAGTGTTCACTAACTCAATTCATCTTTAAACAAAAGCTGATCATGAGACACTCTTGCTAAAGGACACTTATATTCTGTTATGAGGAGATGATGATATATTCATGTTATACTGAATCCCTCAACAAGTATCCTCTATATCACAAACATTTAATAAATGAATTTTGAATGACAGCTGCAAGTAAACGAATAAATGAAAGACTTCCTTAGGTTCTTCACTTGTAATATTCAAAATATCAAAATAAGCCAGGCATGGTGGCACATGCCTTTAATCCCAGTACTTGGGAGGCTGAGGTATTAGGAGCATTTTGAGTTCAAGGCCGGCTTGGGCTACAATGTAAGTGCAAGGCTGGCCTGAGCTACACAGTGTGACCCTGTCTCAAAAGACTAAAGCTGGGAGTTTGGCTTAGTGGCTTAAGTTCCTGCCCAGCAGGCGTGAGGTTGTGAGTTCAATACCTGGTGCCACAATAAATAAATAAATAAATAAATTCTTAAATTTTAATATAATTCCAAAATTTTAATATAATTCCAAAATAATAATAGCAAATTAAATAATTCCTGAATAAAATGCTGATTTATTGTTTCTGGAGATGGTACTGCCAGGTGTGGTGCCCCACTCATGTAATCCCAGCACTTGGGAGACTGGGACAGGAGGATCACTGCAAGTTTGAGTCCAGTCTTGGTTACATAGTGAGTTAGGGACTACATACCAAGATCCTGTTTCAAAAAGAAAATCTTAAAGTTTGTACTATTGTCCATTTCATCTATCATTGTGTTTATTATTTATTTTTTTTACTTCTACTTTCCAATATTTTGTAGTCTCTTTTGGTGCTCTGGAACTCTGGCTTGGAAAAGAAAACTTAAGGTTTAAACAATGAGAATTAGAAGCTGATCTCTTTTTAGATAATGTTGAATATTTTATTAAGCTAGATTAATAGGTAGGGAAGTAGGGCATTCTTTCAACATCAGAGTGCTTTGATACATATTTCAGCTGGAATTCAAGATTTATTGGGAAATAAGAGTAAGTGACTGAGTTCTCTCCAAACCTATCTCAAATTAAAACCCTGGCAATAATTTAACGTCTGAAAAAATGAGGGAGAGAAAAATAAGAAATTTATATAATTCTTGAATCTCTACTTAATTTTCTTCATTTCAGAACTGCATTATTTTTTCAAAGTTATTGTATTTTTAATCGTACATATTTATGGAGTACAGTGTGATAATTTAATACATGTGTAGAATATGAAAAGATCAAAACAGGGCATTTACCATTTCCATCTCCTTAAATGTTTGTTTTTAGTTCATTCTGGGGTCCTCCAAACTTTTTTCTAGTAACACTTAATAAAATATGTATACATTATCCAACTCTTTACTTACCAAGTTTATAATATTATGAGGAAAGAAAGTCGTATGTGCAAATGAAAGTATAACTTCAAGATATGTATCATAAATTTCAAGACTCTGCAGCTCCAATTATTAACTATCAATGAAACATTCCATTTTAATCTCTATAATTTACTGTAAATATCAATTTGATACTGAGTTTAAAGGCATTATAGCAGTTGATTAGAGAGTTATGTTATAAAGTCAATGTGAAATATGGAATATGCTCTTAAGATTAGGTATGGGGAAAATTGTGCTATATAAATTGTGACAGCTTCATGAACATTTGCTTAACTTTGCACAGTGAGATTTACAACATTACTTCAGCCTTAACAAGAAACAAAGTGAAAATTTATTTTTATAAAATAAATGAATGAAGAGGATATGTAAATGTAAAATATTAATTACCACTTCTAGTACAATTATAGCTGACATTTCTAAATGATTAAATGCACATAATGCAATTAATATTTGTGTACTGATATTAGCTATAAATTAAATCCACATCTAGGAAAAATGGAAGTTAACTTCATCACATAAAACATTAAGTGATATTGGAATCTGCTACCTAACTACCCATTACATTTTTCTTAAAGCAGTATCATTATATGTAAGAGACATATATTGATCATACAGGCTTTTAATTAAACAATAAGTAATATTTTAAGGACAACATAACTACTCATAAAAAGTGATTTCTTATGAAAGTGATTCCTTGTTCCTATTTTTAAGTTAGCTGAAATTTTACCACATACATTCTCAAATGTATTATTTTATAGAAACTTACATAGCAAAGACTGAATCGATATGTCTTCTGTCGAATGATAGGCTTTTAAAGATATATTTATCTTTCTAATTGCAACACTCAAATCATGAGTATTTTATCTATTATTACATTCTTTTATTATTAAAGACTGAAAGAGAAATCTAATTTCAGCTGTTCTGATCCATTTACATTTAAACTATCAAATTTTCATGTTTACTAAATGTTTTTAATGCAGAAAAGCTATAATGTGTCTTTAATGTGTTTTCATTTCTATGCCAAAGAGATCATATTTTCTTGATGTCTTGTGAGTCTTATTTAATAAGAAAACAAAAGGGAAATGGAAATTAGGAAGAAATGGTTTCACTTGATTTGAGCTATTTTTATGTTACTAATATCTTTATATGAAAGAGTGTGTAAAATAAAACTAAATTTTCCACTTGTACAGTGGCAATAGAAGGTCAATATGATTCAATGATGTAAGTGTAAAAAAACTCATTATAGAGTGAAGAATATGGTGATTTTTAAGCTTCCGAAAATAAATCCATTTTTGTTTAACCATGTAAAATTCTACCATTATCTCCAGTTTTCTGAAGTCATGCTAAGGTTGTAAAATAAATTCAATTATGATACTCTTGCTAACAGTTATGTGGATAATACTAAGTTCACATTTGCAAAAGATACGAGTGAATACTACATTTTCAGAGGCCAGTGGTTTTCTAATATATTTTAATCTGAGTTATTTTGAATAATGAAGTTTATAACCATCCTATCTGAACAAGGAAATGATCACCCAATGTTAGAATGAGAAACAGACATAAATGTCTGGTGAAGTATTAACAATGATGTGTCATGTTTTGCACTATAATATCATTGTCATTTTTCTGAAACACACAAATAAATAAAGGCCAAATAAAAACAATAAAATATTTTGAAAATTTTACTACTTCATACCTAAGCAGTACTCCTAATTCTTATATTATGGTGTCTCTCAACGATGATTAAAATTATTTAACTGAGTTTCCTCCTTCACTTGAGTAACTGGAAATCATGGCGGCATTCAGCGCTTTCATTTTTTTAATTTATGTTTCACATATTCATAAATGTTCATAAAGGTTCATTGAATGTCTATGACAGCAGTGCCTATGATGGGCATTGTTCTGCACAATGAAGATAGAATAGCAACAAAACAGCAAAGGTTTGTGCTATCATGGAGTTTTCATTCTAGTTGGGTAAATAGTGAGTGGACAGATATTAAGTATATAATATGGTATATGGCAACAACTGTGATGAACAAAAACAAGGAAGAATAAATCAAGCAATGATCCAGAGTCAGCAGGGAGGGTTTGATAATAATGTAGTGTTTCTACAGACACCTACAAACCACATGGGTATTTGGGAGATGTTTGTGCTAAGCAGAAGGAAGAAGAAGGGCAGTGACTCTAAGGGGATCACACTTGTCATGTGCAAAGGTGAGCAGGAAGGTAAGTGTATCCAAATCAGAGAAAAGAAAGAAGAGAGTGATGAGACTTGAGGTCAGAGAAGTGTTCTTCACAGCTGTCTATGCACTTAGAATGTGCCAGTTCTGAAGGGAACACAGAAATTAACATGGTGGACCCTGTTCTTAGAGGAACTTTACTTTGGAATCACCCAAGAGACTTTCACAGAGATCAATACAACTTTTAACATAGCTAAACTTGTAAGTCCTTCAAAAAGTTTTACTTTTTCCAGTTTTTATTTTTATTAGTGCATATTTGCACTGCGTAATGATTACATTCCGTGTGGGCAGTTTGTCCACGCACATAATACAGTTCAATACTTCTTTCATTCTCTTTTCCCTCACTTCTCTCCTCCACCCCCAGCTCCATCTCCTAATCCTCTTCCTAGTTCCTGTTATCTATCATTTTATTTTTCTCTTTATGTTTAAATTTTCTCATATAAGAGAAATCATGTGGTATTTAAACTCACATGTCTGATTCGTTTCACTTAATATGGTCTCAAGGTACATCCATCTTCCTACAAATGACTCAAGTTTATTTTTGTGGCAGAGTAGTACTCCATTGTGTACACATAGCACATTTTCTTTATCCATTTATCTGCTCATGGACATAAAGGCTACTTCCAAGGCATAGCTATTATGAATTGTGCTATTATAAATATGCATAGGCTCGTGTCACTATAATATGATATCCTTAATACTTTCTAAATTATTAATTATGCAGTGCAAATTTTATGGTAGCAATTAATTTTCCTAAAAGTAGTTAAATTTTCTTGACTTTGCAGGAACTATTAACTTATAATTACCTGGAAACTGCTCTTTGTTAATCCTAAACCATATTACAATATTATTTAAAGTGCAAAGGTCAACGGCTACAGCCAGGTGTGATGGCACATGCCTTCAATCCCAGCACTCAGGAGGCTGAGGTAGGCGGAGC
This sequence comes from Dasyprocta punctata, assembly GCA_004363535.1. Lineage (NCBI taxonomy): Eukaryota > Metazoa > Chordata > Mammalia > Rodentia > Dasyproctidae > Dasyprocta > Dasyprocta punctata. Next base: position 34,792 of record RJWM01008260.1, on the reverse strand, counting down.
GTTGTGAGTTTAAGGCCAGTTTGGGCTACATAGTGTGACTCTGTCTCAAAAAACTAGGGCTGGGAGTTTGGCTCAGTGGCTTAAGTGACTGTCTGGCAGGTGTGAGGTTGTGAATTTGATCCTTGGTGGCACACACACACACACATACAAAAGGTCAAAGGCTACAAAGGGCTCACCAATTGCTTGCACACAAAGAAACTGTTCAGCAAGATCCACTGAGGGCTACACAAATTCACCTGTATTGGAACATGGCATCCCGCCTGTGTGACTTTCTGTGCTGGGCAGAAGGTCTACCATTCCCTCATGGAGAGCTACAAAAGTATCTGGAAGATTAGTTAGGAGTACCTAACCAAGGATGACAAGCTGATCAAGAACAATGCCTCCACCAATTATGACATATCTGACAAGGATGTCAGCCTTGTGGGTGGCTTTGTCCACTGTACTGAAGTGACTGATGACTTTGTCATACTGAAAGACTGTGTTGTAGAAACAAGAAGTTAGTGCTTACACTCCCTAAGTCCCTAAAGCCACAAACCAATAGAGGGGGTCTGGACAGGTCTACCTTAAAATCACTGGTATCACCTCCAGATTTGGCTATAGCCACTTCCATACAGGAGAAAAAGATATTCATGGAACCACTTAACAAAGACTGATTGCCAAAGAAGATGACACAGCATCAGGAACACATTCTCCAACTGGTGGATCACATTAAAAGTCATTAAACACTGGGGGCAAAAACAATGGTGAATTTAACTTTGGTAGGGCATGCATTTCTAAAATCATTTGTTATGCTCCTGTTTATAACATTTATAATAAAAAAATGAGCAACAAGTGTCAATATTATATGTTTGAGAAAGCAGTTGTTTTACTTCAAATATTTTCTTTTTCTTTCCTTGTCACTTTTGGTTTCTTTTTCTTTTCCTTTTTGTTTTTTCACTTGATCTTAACCAAAAGGCCAAAAAATGAAATTTTTTTTTTCCTGGTCAATTAGAGAAATGTGTTGGGAAACATATTTTATCAATGTCATTATAATTTTAAAAAACACATTGAATAGAAGGGAGAAATATGAATATTATTATTGTACCACTTTGTAGATTAGCAACTGATAAACAAGTTTAGTGTAGAGTATTTATCATTTTATATAAATCTTGTCATGTTCATGTGATTAATTTTTGGTGATTAACAAGTACCAGATGAGGTCAGGGGTTCAGCTCAGCAGCATAAACACCTGCCTGCAAGCACAAGGTTGTGAGTTCAATCCCTGGTACAAAAAAAAAAAAAAAAAAAAAAAAAAAAAAAAAAAAAAAAAAAAAAAAAAAAAAAAAAAAAAAAAACCAATAACAAAACAATAAGTATCATATGAACAGACACATTTCCTGCTCTTCTATAATTTACACAATTTCAAGTACTTGATAACATTTATAGAATGATTCACAGGTTCGTATAAAGAGAAGTATTATGTCACATCAAGTGTGAGGAATAAACATTTGCCTGAGGGGATGATTTATTAGTGTCTGGAGGACAAATAGTATTAGCTGAGTAAGGAGATGGTTGTAGTGGAGAGTGTTCTAGGTAGAGAATAAAATGAATATTTAGTTATTCAGACACAGAGATCTTTATATTAGAAAAATTCAAGAAGAGAGATAAATGGTGCATAAAGAGTAAAACAATGATGTTAAGAGCCTGAATATATGAGGTGCGATCAGAATAAGCAGTTAATGTTTAAATTAAAATTACTTATTGCCATTAACCCCCTTAAGATATTTCCCTTGCTTCAAACGTGGTTATTCCATCATTCTTGCCACTTCGGGCAGTAGCTCTGGCATACTTGCTCATGAGTGACTTACAAGGTGTTAAAAAATATACTGAATGCTACTGCTGAGTGTCATCCAGTGGAAAGGTAGGCTTATAAAAAAATTACAGTTTTTCCTCATCATCTTATTCAACTTGGAATCTTAGTCTAGTTGGAGCTTCTAGTTCTTCCCTATTGGCAAAAGGGCCATGAAAGTTAAATGTTTGGAATCTATTCAGAACATGGAGGGAGCCACAACAGCACAACTAAAGAAACTCATGAAAGAAAAATTACAGAACTACTTCAGAAACTGGCCAGAAAGGTGGGATATGTGTTTGAAGTTGGGGAGGGGGATATTTTGAGGAAGCTTAGTGGCAACGTGCTTTTTCTTATAATAATTTTTTTATAAATTTAAATGGCACCATATTGACTGATCATACCTCATATAAGTTAGAAATCAGGTGATAGAGAGTTTTTGTTAGATATGTTAATGAACTAGACCAAACAAAATATGTTTGTTGTTCATTACAGGTTAAATTGTGCTCTCCCCTTGCCAACATTCATGTGCTGAAGTTTTAATTTCTCCTATTTTAAAATATGACCTGTTTAGAAACAAGATCGTTGCATATTTAATTAGTTAAGATTCACTCATACTGGAATAGGACCACCCTCCCCCCCTGATCACATATGACTAGCTCGTTGCAAAAGAAAATTTGGATACAGATTCAGTCAAACAAGTAAGCACCTCATGAAAATAAAGGTAGAAATAAAGCAAGGCAGCGGTAGTCAATCCATGCCTGGAAATCATCAGAAGATGTGATAGTTTTTTGTCACAGCCTCAGATGGGACCATCCTGGTGACACTTTTATCTTTGACTTTCAGACTGTAGAACTGTGACACAATAAAGTCTGTTGCTTATGACTCCCAGTTGCGATACTGTATTTGATTTCACTACTACTAACATATCGCAAAATTAAAATTCACAATAATCACAAAATCTGTAACATAGGACTGAGTCTAAACAGATAAAATTCTGTAGGATTAAATGTAAAGTCTTCCTCGGACTACATCTTAATTTTCATGTAAGGAAATTATAGCAGAGATAACGTTTAGCTGTTGCATGAGGTTTAAAAATAAAGCTATGTATTAAGTTTGAGTTAAATTCAGTAAGAATCATTGGTATAGTATATCACTCAATTTCCATTTACAGTATATTAAAAACAAATTTTTGTGATAAGAAAAATTTTGAAATATTGGCAGTATGTTTTTCTTCTAACACTTGGTTGCAACTTGACCCTTTTTAGCACCAGTCAATGACATGTGAATTGCATTGAAAATTGGTGTTTTTGATACTGAGATTACAGAAATCCAGAAAAATGAAGTTATTATTAGAAAGAATGGTTTGGAAATTTAAGCTTTTATGTTTGCAATAACCAGGAGTTCTGTACTTGTTGTTTACTATAGGTGTTAGTTTGGTTTGAGAGAAGGTTAACAGAGAAAGAAAAAAGAATGGAATACATATATTTATCTTCCACATTTGAAAATACATACAAATATTAAGGTAATGCAGATTTTAGAAACAGCCAAAAGTGTTCTTAGATGTGTTCCTTCCTCTTTTCCAAACTTTTATCTCTCAGTTTACATATTTCACTTTGGGGAAGCTATTTCATTTTTTACCGCTCTCCTCCTAAATTAAAATATATATATATATATATATATATATATATATATATATATATAATTTTACTGCAAGGACATGTTTTTGGTTTCAGTTTCATTATTGCAATTGTTCTAATTTCTGTGCTGTTTTCTAAATGAGTATTATCCAGTGTTTCCAATCATCTGTCTATGTACTAAAACCATAATAGGAATAGAAATATTGTGCTCCTGAATAAAGTGTATGACAGTTACCAGGTTAGCAAGTGCAGAAAGAGTTGAAATTATTGAAGACATTCCACCCTCTTAAGATGAGAATAAAGGTTATTTTATCCTTTTAAGGAACCTGAATATGAAGGGAGGAAGGGAATTAAAAAGATGTGCTATGTACTAATTCTTCATGATGAATGCAATCATTTTGTAATTTGAACAGGTAGTAATAAAATATTTAACAATTAAACAAATATTACATACTTATAAAATATCAATTGTATGTACAATCATAAGGTTTTAAGTAGACTTTGTGTTTGTGTGGTTTCATATATCCCATTTCTTTCTATATTGCTCTGTTTGATTCTGTATTTTACTGAGAAAATGTAGTAACAAAATATTAAACAATTAAAAGTTCTATACTTGGCTGGGGAAGAGAACAAGAAGTCACTAAGAAGCAAGCCCTCTGTCTGAATCAGCACCACACACGGGCCACTGTGGGGAAAGCCAGATACCAGCCCCTGCTGGTGTGTGGGCTGGGAAACAAGAAGAGCCAACATCCCCTGACACCCTCACCGTAACTGACCAGCTGATCCAGAGAAACACAGGCTGTGATGATAGCTCTTGAGGTAAAATGCAATTTAATGCTTGTAGTGTTTAGTGTTTCCCAGACTTTGCAGGTCTAAAGCCAGTAGTCTGATTATCTACTCCGAGGATAACAATACACAATGCAACATCTATGGGGGATCTCCTTCTGAAAGTGGCAGCCATTGTTAATTCTCTATTATCATATTTTGAAGTCCTGTATCACTTTCATTGTTTTGTTGGGTTGGGTTTTATTCCATTTTGTTTTGTTTGATTTTATTATATCCAATAGCATGAGCGGCTATTTCAAAGATAATGGGATATATTATGGGAGCCATTTTGGATTTACTGTTGTTTTGTTTTGAAGTCCTTAATTGCATTCATTGTTTTGTTCTTATTGGTTCTATTCTGTTCTGTTTGGTTTAATTTTTACTATGTCTGAAGGCATCTGCAGCTATTTTGAAGGCAAAAGGGGCATTATGGCAATCATTGTTGATTTTGTATTGTTTTGAAGTCCTGTGTCATTTATACCAGTTTGCTTTGATTGGCTCTGTTTTATTTTACTTGGTTTTATTCTCTTCAAAATAAGAATAAAAAATTACACACTTAAAGATGTAACTTAAAATTAAAATCATCAGGTCCAAGTATACTGTGTATTGGTGGTGTTTTATATATTCCATTTGTTTCTCCTCTGTTTTTTTCTGCCTGCTTTTGGATTGATTATTTATCTTATAATTCCATTTTTAGCTCTAGTCATCACTTTTGTGATAACTCAATTTATTTTTGTATGTATTTATGTATGTGTGTATGCATGTATTTTGGTACTTATTTAGCAGTACTGGGAAATGAATTAAGGGCCTTCAAGCTAAGCTACATTTCCAATTTTTTATTTTCAGTCCAAGTCTTGAAAAATCTATCACCCACTGTTATGGCTTGTGTCTAGATGTCCTCTCAAAGTCTCATGCAGTCATAGGTGGGGCTAGCCCACCCAGGCTATCCTCAAATTCAGTTTTCTTCTGCCTCTGCCTTAGTGGCGTTATTGGTATCCACCACACCATGAGCTGTGTCTTATTTTTTAATGGTTAAGCTAACCCTCATTTTCCAAATCCTAGTATGTAATAAAATCATCTCAATAGATTTTAAAAACAAAAATTGATAAGAACTAGTTTGACAGTTTCTAATCAGTTCCAAACTGATACCTCCTGACATACTATTCTAACACACTGCTTCTATTATTAAAGGACTGTCTCACTTTTTAATTAATTAATTAACTAATTAATTAACTTATTTATTTTCAATTGCTTTCAAAGTCCATCCCTGGAGACCTGTTTCTCAGTCCTGAATGAGTTAATCAGATTCAACCTCAAGTTTAGTGTATAATTAGATGAACAATGAAATTAAACAAATTTAGTTTGCAATTGTACTCACCTTAAAATTGAAGGTGAAGCAGCTTTTCACTTCAGCATAAGCTCCACAACATCAAAGATACAAATGTTATTATTAATGTCTTGTAAGTCTTTAGGACAGAATCTACAAAATAATGTTTATGATATATATTTATTTACATGAATTAATAAGAACATATGCTTCCCCAACCAACTTTTACTTCAGTCTTTAGGAAAAATAGTAAAGGGGAAAGATAAAGGTAAAATTTGAATTATTTTTAAATCTTGCCTGATATTATCCTCTGATTTAACTTTAGTCTCAGATGAATTTTTTGGTCTGATTTTATTAAGGAGCTGTCCCATGACAAAATAAAAGAAGGTTAAAATATCCTTGCACAAAATTCTAATTCAGTTATGCAGTAATAGCTATTTAAAATGTAATTTTAGTTCAAAAATGAGACAGAAATGAGATAACAGATATAATTACAAGAAAATCACTGTGATAATTTTCTTACTTTGTCAGTACCCTAATAGCTTCATTTTAATCTAGATGTTTTAGTCGAGGTTCTCCAGAGAAATAGAATCAATGAAACTATATAATGGGATATGTAATGGAATGTTTATATACACACACATATATTTGCATGATACACATATAAATAGAGTCATGGATAAGTAATTGGTTCACATGATTTTCATGACAATGAGTGCTGCTAAGTCTGCAGTCTAGAGGTCTGGAAGCATTCCTGTTACAAATGAGGTCAGAAGAGAGCCTGCTATAGAATTTACTCTTAGCAAGGCTGTTCTTTCTCTCCTAGTTATGCTTTTGATCAATTGAATGAGGCCCACCCACGTTATAGACTACTAATCGGCTTCATGCAAAATTTTCCTATGGTGGTGAATGCCTGTAATTCCAGCAACATGAAAGTCGAGGCGAGAGGATCGCTGGTTGGCGGTCAGTCTGGCCTATATACTGATTTCATGGTCAACCTGAGCTACATAAGGAGACCCTGTTTCAAAACAAACAAACTGACAGATAAACAAACAAACATGGAGTATTTTATTTTTTAAACAATCAGATCACATATTTAATGTCCTCGAATTTCAAATTGAAACCAAAAGAAGCATTAAAACAATGGACTAAGCAATGCCTTTATAAATGCTCTGGAAAATGCTATTATGTAACTATCATGTGTAAGTTTCCACGATAAGTAAGTTTTATATGCGGATTGGTGGTGAAAGCAAATACATGGTTATAAATAACTCCTGTTTTTCACTTATTTGGCATTTATATTGTTTCTTCAGATAAAGAGATGGAGTGAACACTATGCCTTCTGCAGTTCTCCATTTAGGTGAGCTCATGTACAGTCAAGGCCAAAACATTAGTTTCTCCAGTGTTGACTGCAGAGAATTAACTGCTGCATCTCCCCCAATCACTTGCTGAACAGGGTTAAAGGGCTCTTGCACCCAAGATCAAGCCTTCCCTCAAAGGAACTTTTACCCAAGACAGAATTGTACCCGAGACAGAATTGTAGTTCCCAAACCAGTATCCTTCCCTAAACAGATAAAGGAGTGGACAAATCAGAAGACATTTTCAAAATTCCAAGCTTCCCACAGTATGCAGACCACTGTGCCAATTCTTTGCATTTTGTCTGCTTCTTATTGCCAGTGTGACCGCACTTCTCCACAGAGATTTGTTTCTTCCCCAATAAGATGTGCTCCATTCAAATTCTCACTACTGAGTCTATTCCTGAGCTAAGTAAAGGGGAATGAAATATTACTATTTGTTTAGTTATACAACAAACAAATTGGCATATTTACTTTTAGTAGTGCCTATTTATTGTTAACAGAAGAGGATGAACTTTGTAAGAAATTCTATCTTACAGTCTGATGTAGTCGGTGTTTGCAAAGGAAAAGATTTAATTCAAGGCATATAATTTACAGGATTATTTTATAATAGTCATCCAAAAAGTCAAATGCAGAGGAGTGTAGGAGATCCATCTGCAGACTAGAGACCCAAAGAATCCAACTGAGTATCTCGATCCCACGGCAATGCCTCCATGGGTCCATCTGGAGGTCTAGAGCCCATGACAGTGTCTCATGCAAGTCTGTTTCAAGGATCTGCACTGGGAAGGCTTAATGGTCAGCGGTGGAAGCTAGAAAGTCTGTGCTAGGGGGATGAAGGATCTGTGTCAACAGGCATAGAGATCTGTATTAGAGCCAGATAGAAATGCTCAAAAAACCAGAGAGTTCCTCTAAAGTGAACCACAGCCCTCCTCAGCAACAGCTAGGTCCTGAGAGCTCTTCTGATGAAGAGAACAGCTGAGTTCATATCAGGAAAGTCAGTATGAGAAGTTCCTCCAGGAGAACAAACAACATCACCTCTTCTTCAGTTCTCTTCTTTCACCTATTGGCAACAATTCTCAGATGGGCCTTCCACACCGAGAACCTCGGTGATTCAGTTCATTTGGGTGCTATAACTTGACCACCAGTTGTTAATCCACCATGCAGTCATTTTAGACCCATTATTAATGTTATAGGTCTATTTTGATATGAATTACTGCTTATCCTCTGATTATTCATCATCATTATTAATCAATATCAATTACTAAGGGATTTTTATTATTTATTCAATATATAATAATATAATTAATACAAATATCCAATGGTATCATCAAAAAATGTGATAAAAGTTAAGGTATTATCTCTTCTTTATTTTCATTCAGTGTGAATGGTGGCTTTATAGACCTTAGCTGCATTTTTTATTTCTGTCATTATTTTTCAAATATGTCCATAAAATGTAGAGCTTTCATCTTGGTTGGTGACCTTCTGTTTCTGTTCTTGGCATTAGAGAATGAACTATGGATTTTATTTGTCTGGTTGCAAGTAAGATTTGATTTTTCAGCAGTAATTTGGTTTATAGAATGTCACTGTATCAAGAAATACTATGTGGTCTGGTGCAATTTGATCATATGTCATCAGAAGAAAGATTTAGGAAAGTTTTAAATTAAAAAAATCTTACATTTAAGAAGAAGTGCTCTGGATGGAATAGTCATGGTGGTTCTTTCAGTTGTGATTATATTCTTGCAAAACCTTCAATGTCTTCACAATGAAACATAGCATAATTTTCACCTCAGTAATAGGACTATATAACTATTACATGGATTACTGTAAGACTGAGATTATTAACTTTTTTTTTCATTGAATACACAAAACATACACTTTTATGTTCTGGAGCTTACAGATAAAAAGCATTGCAATGGTTTCTGTCCTTACCAGAAATCTCAAATAGCAGTTTCCTCAAAGTATTGATATTCTACATGTTTTTGATTAAAAAACACAGATAATTTATATTTGAAAGCTATTTCAGAAAAGCTTTTGGAACATGATGAAAAATTTGGATAGTCTGCATAAATAGAACAACTTTATAAAAACAGTGCATGTTTTCACATCAAGTATCAGATGTTTTCTTGGGGAAAATTTGAGAGTCATGTCATGCTCAACAATGTTATTTCTTTATTGATTTAATTGTTTCATGACAAGATTTTAATAGCATGCAGGACACCTGCTTCCATAAAAGTGTTAATCTTCTGATCTTAAACATAATTTCTATTTTACAGAATTTTTTGTTTAATAGTTTTAAATTATTTTTCAACAGAATTAAAACTGATACGTATCTATTTCTGAAAAGAACAAATATCTTTAGTAGTTTCAGGGGTTCTTACTGAGCAAAATTTATTCATTTTGCACGGTGTTTCTATTTCCATTATACTTTTTGGTTCCTTGGTAGCCCTGAGTAATATTCACCCAACACAGCAAAATGGAGTTATTAAAACATTAAAATTAAAATGTAACACTGAAAAGGTTTTCATAGTAAAGTGACAGAAGTATGGTTTTTCTACAAATATTGAAGTAGATGTCAATAGATTGGAAAAATTGGCACTTTCCTAGGTATTTTCCTTTCTCTTTTCCTCACTTATTGCTCATTTTGATGTTTTGTCTGTTAGGCAAATTCTCTTTTATCACCAACTTCCATTAGGCCTACTGTTTGTCTTGTGTATCATAATAATGTTTAGGGAAAAAATGATGAGTAGAGAATTCTCAATTCATTCCCTCCCTTGCAAGGGAAATTCTCACAGCAGACAAAGAAAGGAGTATCTTCAGAGCTTCTAAAGACAGACTCTTTTCAAAACCAACTCTTAATATTTTTAAACAGCTATGTAATCTTTTTTATCGACTGACCTAATTATCTCACATTACATATTTTGTATAAACTTGGATCTGGGTCAGGTTTTCTTGAGATTCTGTTAAGCTATGTAAGCATCTGAGTAGAAATAAAGAGCATGAATGCTGATATACCTTCCTTTGTTAGACATAATACAGTCACAGTCATAGACCTGGATGATTAATCTGAGCTAAGGAACATCCTGATGAGGCAGGGAAGAATTGTATTGGTGGTCTCAGACTTCTCTCTGCTTTGTCCATTCCTTACTACCCATGTCATCAAAGTGTTAGTAATGTTGGTATCACACTTGTATCACTGAAAAATTAGTAATGTTTGAAGCTGCCCAGATCTCAGATTCTTGTAAAAATAATTTATTCTTACCTTTGAAAAACCACAACATGCTAAATGGAACTTCCTTCCAGGATCCATGTCAAGTTGTACCAATAGTTGTCATCAAAGAGAAGAGATCATTAAAAAAAATTGACCACATGCTAACATGACAAGCAATGTAGTGACTAATTAATTTTTATAGTACGTATCATCATCATTTTGAAGACAGGGTGGTAGTTCAAAGAAAATGAACTACCAGTGAAAAACTTCAAAGACCCTGGCAACTAAAATACATTAGTCAGAGAGCAGATTTCTGACTTCACTTTAAATCATATTTATTGGAATAATCTCTGCATATTCAATGCAAGAAATTTTAACAATTATTCAAAACACCTATTTTAATAGCTTCCTTCTTGTTCAAAGAACTAGTTAGAAATGAGATGTAAAAATAGAGGACAGAAAAATCTGTATAAGAAAAACTGTACTGAACATAGTTAAATTTTTTATCTTCATTCTTTAGCAAACTATTTGATAGGGATTCAGAACTTTTTTTTCCCTCTTCCTAAAAGAACACACATTCATAGAGGTCCTACCTGCTTCTTGTTGCAGATATGAACAGATTTAAGAAAATATGAGCATACTCTTTATTATTTTATTTTTTCTTCACTTAGAAATAGGTTTTATTGACAAAATGAAAAATATGCTCAATTATGAATACAATTTTTACTTCAAATTCAATATAAAATAAAAGTTTATAAACTAAAATGTTTCATTGAGACATTTCTTCATGCACTGTATTTCAGACAGACCCATTGGGGCAAATATGTTTTCATCTTTCACAGGTGTGAAAAATCTTCCAGGGAGCAGTATTTCCTAACAAATGAAAATATTTCCACCTCTTACCAGCCTTGAAAATGTTACCCTTAGGAATAAACAACTTCACTATGCTTCTAGGCCCTTGTTCAGAACGCATTATGTCAAAGGCAGATTAAAATACACAATTCTGCCATCTGTGAATTTTGTATTCTACTGCTCAGTATACGTCTTCTTTTTCTCCTCTAAGACATAGTGATACTTCATTTTAATGATGATTGCAGCCTATTATTATCATCATGTGACTGGAAAGGTAACAAATAGAATGTCATGTTTATTATTCATATTGTCTGATCAGAATACATCACTATGTGCTCATCACAGGAAAATGTAGCACCACTGATGGTAGAATTCATTTAAAACTTAGCTAAAATTTTTTTATATTATAAACCCAGTTCAGCATGTTTGTTATTGCTTAGATTCATATAAATCACAGGGCAAATTATGTCTTTCAATGTATACAACGATTACAATCAATTAATGTCTTGAGTATTATGGCCTACAAAATAAGCATTTGTTATTTTCTGAGTATATTACTATGATGTAAGAGTAATGCTAATCAAAATATCTATGGCTTTTTTGTTTAAAAACTTCATTTATTGATTTAGAAATACATAGCTGAATTTGAAAGAAATTGATAGTATATTACATTTTTATTTGAAAATATTTTAATGATGTAATTGAATAATATGCATAAGACCTTAAATAACTACCTACAGGAATAAAACTTCTCTCAGAAATAACCTATTTAAGGAAACTCATGTTTATGTCAGTACTTACCAGTTTTCATGCACGTGTGCACACTGCATAGCTCTGTGCAGTTAACTTTTGCCTCTGAGTCAATGTTACAGGCAACAGAATTACATAGAAACATTATAGGCAGTCAAACAGGGCTGGGCCCTTGAAGGAGCCAGTGCAGAAGAGGAGATACTTTGCAACTGTGGGGAGACAGACACTTCCTTCACTGTGGGCCAGACCTCAACAAAAAAAGATAAAACAAATGCATCCATTGATATTCTAAATAGGTCTCTATCACCCTGAGGAAGCCAGGAGTCACTAACCCAACCCCCCACAGGAAGAGCTACTGCTCTATATGCATGCCGGCTTGCTACGTGACTCACTTCCCCATTTGTCCCTGATTTAATCAATTTTGCTTGAGCAGTAAATCTTATTGGTGGCTCATAGTTCTGTCCCACCTCATGCCCAGTTTGCGAGTTTCCATTTTTTCCCCATCTGGACCCACCTCACTTTGGGATTTTGCTCTATAAAATCTCTAGAAAAGACAGGGTCCTCAGCAACCACCTTGGGACCCCTTCTGTCTGTCTCTCAGACAGAAGCTTTCTGTCTCTCTGTAAATTTATTCTGCTCTTAACCTCCATTGTTCCTAAAATTCATTCTTCGATTTTAGAGAACATGAATTCACACTGGACGTCTAGAAGGTTGGGAGTTTCTTTTCCTTATATCAATAACATTATAACCAGTGAGAAACAATGAACATCAAAAGTCTTTACATGCAGTACAGTGACCTTTATTAAAATTAAATATGACTAATACTTCTATGCATTCCTAGAACTGGTCCTTAGGAACAGATAGACATGCAGTAAAAAGAACAATGAAATAAGATGTGGGATAATGAGTACCTCAGCTAAAAAGATAAAAGAAGGCAAGAAATCAACTTAGGTAAATGTGAGTTGTGAGACAGAGCTTTTCCTGAGTGTTAGCTTTTTTTCCCTTTTTACTGTGTTGAAGTTCAAAGTATTTAAAGAAAATAATATTCTTACAAAAATACAACCTTAGTAGTTCTCCTTGTTATAACAAACATTTGAATCAAGTAACAAACCATTAAAAGTAACCTAGAGAATATAGGACAAATAGACAACAGGATGCCATTCAACAATAAAAAATGATTAAGTCTCATCACTTAGTATCAGGGACCCCTGCAATGAATCCCTAATGTCCTGCAAGGTGTTACAGTGCACGGCAAAAGGAAAGAGAAAGAGACAAAATGGCAGTGCAATGGGAACTTGGGTGAGCAGTTGTTCACTAGGTGCAAAATGTTACTAAACCACCAGAACTTTGGCATTTATTAATTATCAAAGATAATAGGTTAGCTGGGTGAGGTGGTGCATGCCTTTAATCTCAGCACTCGGGAGGCTGAGGTAGGAGAAGCGTTGTGAGTTTGAGGCCGGCTTAGGCTACAACGTGAGCACAAGTCTGGCCTGAGCTACATAGTGCAACCCTGCCTCAAAAAACTAGGGCTGGGAGTTTGGCTCAGCGGCTTAACTGCCTGCCCTGGCAGGTGCGAGGTTGTGAGTTTGATTCCTGGTGCCGCAAAAAAAAAAAAAAAAAAAAAAAAAAGATAATAGGTAAAGCTTAGTGAGTATTTCCTTCTTTAGAGTTTTTAATTGAGAATTAAAACTTGTGATTCTACAAGTTTATTAAGTACAGTGTGGTAATTCTGTCTCTATATAAATCTATTTATCTGTATGTGTATATATATATATATATGCATCATGTATCATGTATATATGATATAATGATCAAAATAAAAATGAATAATACCCCCGTCACCTAAATATTTATCACTGCTTTGTGTTATGAATCTTTTAACTCTATTAGTTTTTATAAAATAAATAATAATTGGTGAAAAAAAATTTTTTTGGTACCAGGAATCAAACCCAGGGCCTCCTGTTTGCTAGGCAGGCACTGTGCCACTGAGCTATATCCCTGGCCCCAACTGGTGAAAACTATTTTAGCTTACTGTATGCTATACAACACTTGAACTTATTCCTCTTAAATGCAGTTTGCTACCCATTGTCCCCCCTCCCCTAATTTCTCCATTCCCACATCCTTCCTAGATTCTAATAAAAACTATTTTATCTTTTCTTTGAGATCAACTAATTTAGTTTCCACATGCATACTAATGAGACCAGAGGTTATTATTTTTCATTATCTAGACATTATTCTGTCTCTATCTTCTTTTTCCAATATCTAATACGTTTGTGAAATGGTCATGAATGCCATTCCCATCTGTCACAAAAATTTCAGCCATTTCCATGAAAAGATGATTTTTGCCTATATTTACTTATTGATTCCTAAACAGAAGAATGAGTTAATACAATGATAAGACATCTTTAGGTATTGGATATGATGTTGACGAAGAAAATTTGATCAGCAACTGTATTTATCCTCCACCTAGTGATTTTCTGTGTTGTGGGAATTTATAGACATAAATTAAGCTTTAAAAAGAGTAAGAAAAAAAAAGAGAGGTAACATATGGAGAGGTTCATTTCCTAGGTCTCCTATCTTAAATCTGTTTGAAAAAATGGCAGTTCCTAAATTACCATGGACTAAATTAAGCTCTGATTGTAGCCTTAAGCATTTTATATCTCATTAAGAAAAGTAATGAGGAGATCAATTTTGAGTCATTATAAAAATATAGTAAAAATTGGCATTCTTAGAAAACATTGATTTTGCTTTGTTTTTATATGCATTTTGTGAAAAAAAATTTTTAAAAACTGCTCAGTTGAAAAAACACATAGTAAACTGTTTTTGACATAAAGTCAAAAAAAGATTTTCAAACATACTTTAACATTTGAATTGTTGAATTTCTTTGATGCTAGACTCATAATGATGATGACCAAAGTTCTATACAAATTTTAGTGTACTTCAATAAAAAAGCTTTTGTTGTCAAAACCAATGAGTCACCAAATTAAATTACCCTTTCTCACTTTTTTCTGCTTCTCTTGCTTCCCTGTTAAAATGACTGTTAAGTGTCAAAGGTTAGGAGAAATAGGAAGAAGGGAGATGAAATCACTGTGAGGTTAGACTGCACCTGCCAAACAAGTTCCCATGGTGGCTGGCTACTAGGGATGTTCTCTGGTACAGACAGATGCACTGACATCTTTTCAAATGTGAATAAGAATAAAAAACACAAGTGGCCCAGTATGATTTTCAGAGAAAGGTAGATCAATTCTTGGGACAAGTGAAAGCTATAAGAAAACCTTCTATTTCAGCTTGTTAAACTTGACATTAGGGAATGGAGACAACTATAAAAATCAAATATAAGCACACAAATACCAAATTTTGTGTATTTGGTATAGTGTATGTGGAAATAATAAATAAATTCAGGGCACTATGAACTCAAAATTCAAATTTAGTACTACCCTTTAGTATAGCCTTTAGTGTGGGTTCTACATCAGACCTGGGCAAACTTTCTTGATCTAGTGATAAAAACTCCATTCAAACACTGTGTAGGATACTTCTATTGTATTTTATCAATTCCTTTTCTCTTTCATTTTCAGATCAAGTAGTCATACCTTTAAATTGTAATGCTAAATGATATGTAAGTATACTCATTGACAGGAAAAATATTATAATTTAAGTTTCTGACAAAGCAAGAAATAAGAAATTAAAGATGTGTAAGAAATTAATACAAAGAAATTAATAAATTGTATTAATTAAAATAAATACAGACTATGGATTTATTACACTAGGAGTTTGTGTTTCAGGCCTTTAAAGTTCATAAGATAGACTTCCTGCAAAATAGCCAACCAGATAACACTGCAATAGGGAGACTTCCTGGAATATACCATCCCAATGCTGGAATATAAAATAATATAATAACGGAGAGAAGGAAAAAAGAGGGAGATGGATCCTCTGGACCCAAGAAGAATCTAAAATGAGAACTGTAGCCCAAGGAAAGAGTAAAAAAAAAAAAAGGAAATAAACAAACATAGGCAGAGACTGGCAGCACCTCTGACCAGAGCCAAATCCAATTAGCAGTGGGACCCTAACTGGGAAAGTGTGACTAAAGTGCTGGCAATGCACAATTGAATTGCTGCGGCTGCGGCGGTGATGGCGGAGGCAGTAATTAATTGTGGAACGAGGTGATCACTAGCAGGTGAGTGAGTGAACCCGGCGGGCCCCAGCCCCCCAGCCCCCAACCCTGAGGGAGAGCGAGGGACAGGCATCCATCTTGAGACTGGAACTGCACCTAATTAGGCATGGTTCCTTGTTCACACTGGGCCCTGGAGGGTCCCGGTGGAATCTGCATGAGTGCCCTGGGGGTGATAGGGGAAGTTTGGCAGATGGCCTGGCAGGGGTTCCCAGGCAGCGGCCCCATCCTCGCGCACTGCACCAGACATCCGTGGAGCGGAAACAGGCTGGGAAAGGAAGTGAACCAACACAGACTAACTGCTGAGAAATTAGAAGATCCCTGAGTAGCCCAGGAAAATGCCAAGACCGAAAGGTAGAGGGCGCTCTCCAGACTCGGATACAAGCAGAACAAATCCAGGAGAAGCAAAAGCAGAAAAGGTCGGGAGTCCAAAAATTAAACTCTCAGAGGAAATGACAACCAGAGTGGGGAGACAACTCCATGAAGCTATGAAAGAAATTAAAGTGGCACTGTTAGCCCAACTGAGAATTGAAATGACATACATAATAGAGGAATCACTAAGCGCCTCTAAAAGAGACATAGCCGGAAAGGTGGAGGATGGAAAATCAAAGGAAATTGAGAATGAAACAAATAAAGACTTAGAATGCATCAATCAGATTCAGAGAGACTACCAGGAACTCAAAGACTCCAGTAAAAATTGGCAGAACCACTTGAAGGAAACTAAAGATAGTCTTACAAATCTGGAAGAAAAAATGGCAGCCTGGGAGAGAGAAAGGGAAGACTTTCTAAAAATAATAAGAAGTCTGGAAGTGGCAGTGCAACAGCTGCAAGACAACCCAAGGAAATATAATTTATGAATAAAAGGTGTGAGTGAAAAAGCAGTGGTCAATACAAATCAAATTAAAAGCCTATGTACAGAAATAATTTCAGAAACTTTTCCAAGCATGGGAACAGGAAGAGACTTTCAGATAACTGAAGCATATAGAACTCCAGCTAAACTTGACCAAAATAGGCCTACACCCAGACATACAATAATCAAGATTCCAGAAATTCAACACAAGAACAGAATATTAAAAGCTGTTAGAGAAAAGAAACAGATCACCTACAAAGGAAAACCCATCAGAATCACGACAGACTTCTCAACACAAATCACCAGGTCAAGAAGAGCTTGGAGTGAAATATTTCAAGTCCTGAAGGAAAATAACTTCCAACCCAGATTGATGTACCCTGCAAAATTATCTTTTAAAATCAACAGAGAAACAAGATACTTCCACGACAAAGAACAACTAAAGGAATTTATGGCAACCAAGTCAACCCTACAAAGAATACTGAAGGACATTCTAGAGAGAGATAAAGAAGTCCACTGCTCCTGAAACAGCAACAGAGAGATACCACCGAGCAGGGCAGACAAATGAATAATCCATCAATGGGATTTAAGTCCAGTACTGTTTTCAGTGAGCTGTTTAGTTTAATCCTATTCTACCTCGACCAGCCTAACTTTATCATAAATGATGACAAAGACAGCTATTGTAAAGATAACAAAATTTATAAGGGTATCCTTCAATGATACATGATCACCTTGCTTCAAAACCAGGTATTACTTTCGCTGCTCTGTTCTGAGGGCTTTTAACCTATCTTAGTGTGTTTGTGTTACAACAGATGATATATGCAACTGCCCTGAAGCTATTATGAGGCACTATAGAAATTACTATGTATTGCCTCCATTACCTTATTTGTTATTGGTTTTATTTAGTACTATTTTGTTCGACTATATTTGGCCAACTGGTAAGGGCATCTAGTTTGAAGATAATAAGAGGTATTACAAAGGGAACCAAGGAAGGAAGGTATGGAAAAAAGACATAGTTTTATATGAGGGTATTCATAAGATAGTTTAAAAGTCTATACTACTAAATGCATTAACTGGTGAGAGAGAACAGTTGATATTCATATGATCAGATCAATCCTACATGTCTTTACCTGTCAATCTGAACAGCCCCCTTAATGGTAACGATATACAATGTTGCAACTACTGTAAAATTCCAACCATCTAAATTCCTAAACCTATAATTTTACAGTATAGGATATGTTGTTGTTGCTTGTTAATCCCTTTAGTTTTTTGTTTCTCTTATGTACAACCATTCTTTTATCCTTACTGGTTTCACTCTGAACTATTTCACTTGATTGTGTTAGACCTGATGTTATGGGTAGTTATTTCAATGATAACAAGAGGTATTCTAAGGGGAAAGGAAGGAAGGAAGGGAAAAGGAAAAAGAAATAAATTTATAAATACGCATAAATAAGACAGTTAAAAAACTGTATTACTAAATACATTAGCTATTGAAAAAGAAAAGTTAATATTCCTGAATTGATAAATCTTGCATGTCTATATCTGTCAATATGATCAACCCCTATGAAGGTAATGATATGCAATATTGTAACTAATGTCAAACTTCATCCACCTCCGTCTGTAGACTTACAATGTTATCATATCAGATCTGTTATTGCTGTTTGTCTGTCTTTTTTGCTTTTTGTTTCTATCTTCTGTATCTATTTTCTCTTAAATAAAAAAATAAAGTTTGTAAGGTATCATTTAATTTAATAGAGTTTAAAAATTTATTTGCATGATAGGTATTTAAAATCTTTAAGTTCAATTAATCTGTATGATAATAAGATAGTAATGCATGTGAATATTTATTGACTGATTGCAAGATAATTGAACTTCTCTGAATACTCATTGGCCTGTTAGAGATTCTGAAATTTTCAATCATAATAACAACTTTTTGTGAGAAGTTTGTTAATATATGTGTTTACAGTTTAGAAGAATAAACTAAAGTTAAGTAAGTTGCACCAGGTATATCATTTATAGATAAAAAAGCAAGATTTTGAATTCAAAAAACATAATTTGAAAGGTAGAGTGTTTAACGCCTACATTTAAGCAGAAACAGAGATACAATTAAAATGCAGAGTTCATTTCATTTTCTAAAAATTAATTTAGATGGAAGTGTATACACATCATTAAAGATACATTATTCTACATAAATTGTGAATGCACATCACAAATACTACTACACTGAATTACTTTAAAAAGAAAAAAATCATAAAAAATATTATGGTTTATAGGTACAATCTTAATTAAAGTTGAGAGATTCATTTTAGATGATTTCACACAATGTCATACTATATGCAAGCTTTCAAAAGGATACATATTGTCACTTCCTCTCTTGTCATTTATTTATCAGGAAATAGTAAATAAATATATGCACCAATACTGTGCTACCAACTATTCTGATTTTTAAAAAGGTCATAATCTTTATTGTCAAAGATGTTAATGCTTGAGAAAGACATATTAACAGGTAAATTTACTTTTATAAAGGTAATTAATACTAATCTTTATATAATATTAAGAGAACAAGAAAACAGAATATCTGACCAAGTCTAACAATGTAAGAAGTGGAAACAAGAAATTTTCTACTAAAATCTGATATTCGGTCAGAGTCATAAATGACATCAGAGTCAGCCAGTTGAAATATGGATAGAAGAATAAAAATACTTTCTAGAGAGAATAGATACAAAGAAAACAAAACAAGGAACATAATGGTTTTTGAAGAAGGTGGTGTGAATTGGAGACGAGGAAAAAATAAAAGTTAATGTATGGCAGGGATCCACGAAAACCATATTAGGGTTTGTGTTTTTAGTCTATTGTTCAGAGAAAATCTTTGGATAGATATTCTGCGATGTATGATAAAATACAATGAATGTTTAAGTTTTAAAAATTTAACATGGAATACACATTGCAATTAGTCCCTCTGAAAATACTGCCCTTGCTTTCAAACACATTTATCCCGTCATTCTTTTCATTTTCTGAAGCACTTCTGAATGTCCTGTTTCATAAGTTCGTTTAGTTTCCCTATTATGGCTGCATTCATGCCCTGAATCAATTGAAAATATTCACCTTTTGTAATTATTTTGATTTTGAGGAAGAATCAGAAGTCCCACAGTACTACATATGGTCAGTAAATTTGATGAGTACACACTGCAATGTTGCTATGATCCTTCTTTTCTGTAGGATGGTACTTGGCAGCAGCACACCATGAGAAGACACTCAGGAAAGAGAACTTTCAGAACTGCATCAGAAAGCGCAGTCTCCATCAACTTCCACTAAGAAACTGAGATCCTAAATCAGAAACAATTTTGCCAGTATCCAGGTGAAACTGAAAAATCATTCTCACCTAAATCCTTAGAAGAAACTCAACCCTGACTGAAACATTGACAGTAGCCTTATGAGAAATCATGAAGCAGAGGACCAAGTTAAATCATACATAGATTTCTGTCTCACAGACACTATAAAATAATTAAGATGTGTTGTTTTAAAAAAAATTTTACGAGTCATTGGGCAATAATTCATAACTATACCAATTCTTTTAAATATATATTTGAGTATCATTTAATATGTGTATTTGTTATATCTGCATTACAAACCTGTAGCCAGCTAAAGTGATTAAATATGATGTATTTTGTCTGGCTTTATAATTTTATTAGTGTGTTATATCAATATTTGATGGATATTTTAATAAATGTATAAATTTCTGTAACATTGAGCTATTATATCTTAATGTGAATAATATAAATTACTCCCAGGTATAATATGCAGTTCAAATTCCAGAGTGTTTTCTATTAACATGATGCATATAAAGATGTTATGAAGTCATGTCATGTAAAATGATTTTATTTGCATTGTTTGAAATTACAGTGTCAAATACACAGTGACACACAGAGCATGTGACTTTGCTTCAGTCAATATACAACCTCAATTGTATGTTTTATATATTTTTGTTCAATAATAGCAAAATCCTGTTAGTATGGCACACAATGTCCCATACACATAGGTTTTTGGTACATTAAATCTCAATCGTCATAAGATATTGCTTAAGGAAACTTAATCACAAGCTCAGATTCAAAATTCGCTTGAAAATATAAGAGATATTTTTTGATTAAACAGTAGGCCATAAAACTGGAATTGGAGTTTAAATTTTTGACATTTCTGATACTTGTGGTTCAATATTTTAGTTGAAATTTTTGATAGCATTGTGATTTATGCTCAGTAATAACCTTTGCCCATAAATATGTGTTAAATTCAGTCAAACTGATTTATCTTCTCTTGTATACTTTTGCCAGTATTACCTTGTGATGGAATAAACCATGTTTATATGAAGAAAATTTTCTCAGTTGAATGTAAGAAATAATAACACCAATCTATATAATACCATTTTTAGTGCACATATTGAGAAAATACTTCATCATTTAACTGAAATAAAATAAATTTTAACAAGATGTCTATAACAAATATAACGTGTTAAGTAATTTTCTACCAAAACAATAAAATTACTTACAACATAATTGTTGTTAATTATTGTGAATATATATATTTTCTTATTTATATGTGTTTATATTGGTAAACAACTCTCACCAAAGTGCCCTGGTATTTTAAGTCACATCATGATTCTCTTTCATAAGTTTAGCATTGAGGATTTCCCTAATTTTATCGTATTCCTACACAGACAACTTTAAACTACCTTCTCAATTAACAAAATATTAATAATATTAAGATGTAAATTCATAGCCGGGTGTGGTGGCGCACGCCTTTAATCCCAGCACTCGGGAGGCTGAGGTAGGTGGAGCGTTGTGAGTTCGAGGCCGGCCTGGGCTACAACGTGAGCGCAAGGCCAGCCTGAGCTACACAGTGCGACCCTGCCTCAAAAAACCAGGGCTGGGAGTTTGGCTCAGTGGCTTAAGCACCTGCCCTGGCAGGTGTGAGGTTGTGAGTTCAATCCCCAGTACCGCAAAAAAAAAAAAAAAGAAAAAAAAAAAAAGATGTAAATTCATGAAGATTGTTTGCCTCACTTACTAAAATTTGGCTATTGAATAACAGATGGGTAGTTAAACCCATGCCAACTGCTTGGTCAATATATTTTAATACATGACTTTTGAATTGTATTTTTTGACACATTACTATTGAAATTGCTATATTCTTTAGTTAATAAAAGATTTATTCTATTTTTTATATAACTGCTTGCAATCCTGTAAAAAAATCATACTATTTTTCAGACTTGACTAGCCGTGCTCTGTGTGGGAAAATAGTTTTTATTTCTGGTTTACCTCTTTCCTTCTTTTTTGTTTCACTGTTTTCAATGTTTGATTACAGTTCTGAAGGATTTGGAAACGTTCATAGAGAGTAAATAGAAAATAAATGCTATATCTCAAGATAGAGTACAGGATATTGCTTTCTAATATTGTAAGAAATTAAATTTACTGTTATAGAAATATTTTACTGAACAAAATAAAATTTCATAATTCAAAACTTAATAGCCTTGCATTTTATTTGTCCCATTATTAGATACTCACTATTATTATAATTTTTAACTAACAGCCAGTTAGAACTTTTGTAAAGTAATAACAACAACAACTATATGTGTGTTTATGTGTGTGCATGTGTGTACAAACTGACCCAATATTTTAGAAAGTATGGTAATTATTGTATTTAGGACTACAAAGAATTCAACTTTATTAGGGTAGAATTGTATTCTGGGTAATTTTCCAGTAATAACCTTTGCCAAATTATGTGAAACCTTTCCTTTATTTAACAGAGAACAGAGATATCTCAATCTCTAATATTATCATCATTCAAGATAATGGGCAACACAAACCATTCTATTACCAATCTAAAAGCAATAAATGTCAAAGTAAAAGAAGTATGCAATATTCAGGCCTGAAAGAACAGAAGACAGAAGTAATGATAATACCTTTTTGTATTTGCAGTCTATTATATCATGCATAACAAACGATGCTGTGATTGTCAACAGTGTTACTTTAACAGGTTATAAGGTGAACACGATGGGAAAGGTGAGAAGGTGTTTTAATAGTCATTGTAAAAAAAATCTTTAACTTCTTATTTTAAAATACTCAGCAAGAAAAAGATATCAATTTCAGAGTGCTATCGATTTTAGGTCTTTGTATTTTATAAACTGAGGAGTTAGTGTTTGATTAACCTTCTAATTTATTTGGTTAGTAATTTAAGGTAGTTGAAACAGGACAACTATGTGTTATACTTCTTTCCAACTAAATAATCATTAGAATGAGTTACAAGTGTATTAATTTCTTAGGGATCATTTCAAATAATCTAATAAAAAAGTTTGAAAGGCAAGTTATAAAAACAAACAAACCTGTGTTTCCCTGGTGAACATTGAACTGATGTCATTTCATGGCATTATAGATCACACATCTATGTCTTTGTGAGCAAAACAGAAATCAAGAATTTGCATCTATCAGTCCCCAAAAAATTTAACCCATGCTTTAGATGTGACTCAAACTCTGACTCATTCCTTGACAAATGTATGCAACTATTCTAAAAAAATACTTTTGAATAAAGAAAAAAATGAAGAAGCTGGTCTACCCAAATTACATAAAATATAAAGATTGCAAGAAGCTCTGACTTACTTTAAGTCTTCAACTTTGTTCTTTAAACTTATCCAGAGACACAAAACCTGTTCCATATTGATCCTTTCTAGACAACATATATTAATAGTTGAGGGACATTTTCTTTTTATTTTTTTAAAATTGTTTTATTTAAGAGAAAATAGACGCAGAAAAGAAAAATCAAAGGCAAAAGAGACAAACAGCAACAACAATTCCAATACAATAATAGTATAGGTTTACCAAACAAGATGATAGGAATTTGACAATGGTTATAATATTGCATATCTATACCTTCCAAAGGATTGTTTAGATTAACAGATAAGGACATATAGAATTGATCTATTCATATATGTATTAACTGTTCTTTTCCAATAACGAATGCATTTAGTAGTATAGTCATTTTAGCTATTTTATGTATACATATATACAAATTTATATCTTTTTCCTTTTCCCTTCTGTGTTTCCTCCTTTCCCCTATCCCAATTACTTTTCCTCTCTGAGCAGTTTCTTACCCTTGCACAGTATTTACTGTAGATTTTGGATTGTATCTACTTTTTCAGTCTTACACTAGGGAGACAATACGGTATTTATACACGTGAGTTTGATTTATTTCACTTATGAATATGGTCTGAAGTCATGTCCATTTACTTATAAATGTCTCAATATAATCTTTCTTGATAGCTGAGTAGTACTCCATTTTATAAAAATACCACATCTTTTTTTTATCTCTTCCTTAATTAATGGGCAATTCGGTTTTTTCCAAGATTTGGCTATTACAAATTGTGTTGCTATAAACATGGATGTACATGTATCACTGTGGTATGATGTTTTCAATTCTTCTGGGAAAATGCACAGAAGTGGGATAACTGGATCAAACAATCTCTAATTCTTGCTTCTTGAGGAATCTCCACAATGATTTCCACAGTGGTTGCACCAGTTGACACTCCCTCCAACAGTGGAGAAGAGTTCCTTTTTCCCCATAACCCCTCCAGAATTTGTTATTGGTTGATTTCTTGATCTTGGCCGTTGTTTCTGGAATGAGAGGGAATCTCAATGTTGTTTTAATTTGCATTTCCCAAATGAATATTGATGTGGAACATCTTTTTATGTATTTATTTGCCATTTTATTTCTTCATCTGAGAAGTGTGTATTCATCATAGATGGACATTTTTGGATTCAGTCCTTGAATTTTAGGGCCCTGATTTTCTTAAATTCTTTATATGTTTTAGATAGAAGTCCTTTGAGGGACAGTTGGATAAGATACTTTCCCAATTCAAGGATTTTCTTTGCAGTCTGTTGGAGATTTTCTTTTACATGCAAAAAATTTTAATAAGACAAAATCCCAGTTGTTGATTCTAAGAAGTATTTCCTATGCAGTCTGATTTTTGCTCATGAACTCTGTGCCTACACCTATGCTGTCAAGATTTTTACTTACTTGGGCTTCCAGATTTATCATCTCTGTTTTAATATTCAGATCTTTGATCCATTTTGACTTTATTTTAGTGCATGGTCATAGACATGGATCTAGTTTTAGTTTATGGCATATGGAAAGCTAGGCTTTCCAGCACAACTTATTAAAGAGGCTATCTTTCTTCCAGTGAATATGTCCGGCCCCTTTGTCAAAGATGAAGACACAGAGTGTGTTTTTAGTTTTGACTGTATCTTGTAATCTATCCCATTGATCTTTAGGTCTGTTTTTATTCCAGTACCATGCTGATTTTATCATAGTACCTTTGTAATATAGTTTCAAGTCAAGGATTGTGATGCCTCCTGGCTTACCATTGTTGCCCAGAATTGTCTTTGTTATTCTAGGTGTCTTTTGGTTCCAGATGAATTTTAGGAATGATTTCTCTAGCTCTGTGAGGTACACAAGTGGTATTTTGATTGGAATTGCATTAAATCTCTATAACAATTTTGGAAGAATGGCCATTTTCACAATGTTTGTCTTTCCTATCATGAACAGGGAATATCTTTCCATTTTCTGAAATCCTCTTCGATTTCCTTTTTCAGAGTTATGTAACTTTCACTGTATAGATCTTTTACTTCCTTTGTTTGATTCCTAAGTATTTCATTTTTTTGAATGTTATAGTGAAGGGTGTGGTTTCCCTTATTTCTTGCTCAGTGAGTTTGTTGCTTGTGTACAGGAATGCTGTTGATTTTTGAGTATTGATCTTGTATCCAGCTACATTACCGAATTTGGTTATTACATCTAGAAGTCTTTCAATGGAGCTTTGGGAGTCTTGTATGTAGAGTATCATATGATCTGCAAATAATGATAATTTAACTTCTTCCTTTCCTATCCTTATTTCTTTCATTTCTCTCTCTTGTCTAATTGCTCTGGCTGATGTTTGCAGCATTATATTGAATAGGAGAGGTGATAATGGACATCCTTGTCTTGTTCCTGATTTTAGGTTGACAGTTTTCAGTTTTTCTTCATTTAGGAAGATGTTGGCTGTTGGTTTATGATATATGGCTTTTATCAGGATGAGGTAGAGGCCACATATTCTGATTTTCTGTAGGGTTCTTACCATGAATAAGTGTTGGACTTTATCAAAAGCTTTTTCTGCATCTATTGAGATGACCATGTAATTCTTGCCCTTGGCTCTGTTGATATGGTATATTTCATTTATTGATTTGCATATGTTGAACCATCCCTGCATTCCTGGAATGAATCCCACTTGACCATGGTGCATAATCTTCCTGATGACTTGTTGCATTCTATTTGTCAGCATTTTATTGGGGATTTTTGCATCTATGTTCATTAAGGAGATTGGCCTGTAATTTTTTGCATTTTGGCTTGGATCTTTCTCTGGTTTTGGCATTAGGCTAATACTTGCTTCCAGGAATGAGTTAGGAAGACTTGCTTCCCTTTCAATTTCATTGAAGATTTTGAGGAATATTGGCATTAAATCTTTCCTAAATTTCTTATAGAATTCAGCAGTGAATCCATCAAGATCTGGGATTTTCTTTGTTGGTAAGGTTCTAATTACACTTTCAATTTCATTAACTGAAACTGTGTTATTCAACAGTTTTACATCTTCTTGATCCAGCTTTGGTAATTTATACATTTTTAGGAATCTGTCCATTTCTTCTGTGTTATTGAACCTATGGGAGTAAAGTTTTTCAAAGTAGATATTTATGATGTATTTCAACAGGGTCTGTGGTGACTTCACCCTTTTCATTTCTTATTGCATGGATTTGAGTTTTTTCTTCCCTCTTTTTGATAATGTTGACTAGGGGTTTATCAATTTTATTTATTCTTTCAAAGAACCAACTCTTTGATTCATTAATTCTTTGTATTGCTTTTTTAGCTTCAAATGCATTAATTTCTGCTCTATCTTCATAATTTCCTTCCTTCTTTGTACTTTGGGCCTGCTTGCTGTTCTTTTTCTAGACATTTGGGTGCATCATTAGATTGTTTATTTCTGTTCTTTTGATTTTTCTGATGTGGGAGTTTAGTGCTACAACTTTCCCTCTGAGGATTGCTTTCATTGTATCCCACAGGTTGTTGTAATGTGTATTTGCATTTTTCTTTGATTGTAGATATTGTTTAATTTCTACTTTAATTTCTTCTGTGACCCATTGATTGTTTAGGAGAGTGTTATTTAGTTTCCATATGTTTATTGGGTTCTTGTGGGTTTTTTTGTCATTAATTTCCAATTTTTTATGCTATGGTCTGATAATATGCATGGAATAATTTCAATTGCTTTGCATTTACATAAGCATGTTCTGTGGGATAGTATATAAACTATTTTAGAGAATGACCTGTCACCAGCTGAGAAGCATGTGTATTCTGATGTTGTCATGTGGAATGCTCTGTACACATTTGCTAGGTTCATTTGTTCACAAATTCGATTCTGTTGTTATTTCTTTGCTGATTTTTTGTTTGGTTGATCCGTCTCTTTGTGACCATGGGGTGTTAAGGTCCCCTGTTATGACTGTATTATTGTTTATTTGGTTTTTCTTGTGCATTAAGATTTGTCTTACATAGTTGGGTGCTCCCATATTTGGTGCATATATATTTATGATTGTAATCTCTTCCTCTTCAAGTTTTCCCCTAACAAGTATGTAGAGACTTTATCTCTTTTGATCATTCTTGGTCTGAAGTTCACATTGTCTGCAAATATAATAGCTACCCCTGCTTTTTTCTTGGTTCCTGTTGCATGGAGTATTGTTTTCCATCCTTTGATTTTTAGTCTGTGAATTCCCTTTTGAGTTAAATGTGCTTTTTGTACACAGTATATTATTGAATTTTGTTTCTTAACCCATTCTGCCAGTTTGTTTCTTTTTATTAGTGAGTTGAGATTATTTACATTAATTGATATAATTGATATACACTGTCTTATCACTGTCATGTTATCTTTCTGTTGTTGGTTTTCTACATTTTCTGTTTTATCGTTTGCCCTGCTGAGTGATTTTCTTTTGTTATTGTTCTTGGGATTGTAGTTATCTTTGTCTCTTTCTAGAGTGTCTTTGAATACTTTTTATAGTGTTGGTTTGGTGGCCATGAATTTCTTCAGTTCTTCTTTGTCATGGAAGTATCTTATTTCTCCAACAATTTTTAAAAATAGTTTTGCAGGGTACATCAGTCTGGGTTGAAAGTTGTTTTCTTTCAGGATTTGAAATACTTCACTCCAACCTCTTTTTGACTTGAAGGTTTGTGTTGAGAAGTCTGCCATAATTCTGATAGGCTTTCATTCGTAGGTGATTTGTGTCTTTGCTCTGACAGCTTTTAGTATCCTGTTCTTGTGCTGAATTTCTGATATCCTAATTACTATATGTCTGGATGAAAATTTATTTTGGTTATGGTTAATTGGGGTTCTGTATGCCTCACTTATCTGTATATCAGATTCTCTTCCCATGTTTGGAAAATTTTCTGCTATTATTTCTGCAAATAGTCTTTGCAGGTCATTCATATTGACCCCTGCTTTTTCTTTAATGCCTATCAAGCTTATATTGTTTCGCTTGGCATCATCTTGCAGTTGTTGAATTGTTTCCTGGTTCCTTGTTATTTTTAAGAGATCTTTTCTTTCATCATCATAAGTTTCCACATTATCGTCAAGCTCTGAGAGTCTATTTTCAGCTTCCTTCAAGCAGTTTTGCCAACTTTCAATGGAATTTTTAATTTCCTGAATATCCCTTTGAATCTGTTTCATGCATTCTAATTGTCTTATATTGTTCATTCAAAGTTTCCATCATTTTCTTATGTTCTTCTATTTTTTATTTTGATCTTCTTTAGATACACACAGCATTTCTTTCATAATGATTGTCACTTCACCTTTTAGCTGAGAGATTATTTCTGATTTGAGTTCCTCTATATCTTCATGAAGTTGTTTCTTTACTTCAGTTGCTACCATTTCAGAATGTTCAGTTGTGCAATTTCCAGTGTCTGCCATTTTAGTGTCTCTTGGGTTTGTTCTTGGTGGGCTGGAGGACTGAGACTGCATCTTGCTCCTTCATTTTGTTATTTTCCTCTGGGACCTGTGTGACTGGTCAGGTAACCTCCCAATGGATTGCACTGGAACACTGCACTGGTAGAGCTTCAATCCTCCAATAGCCCTGTGGCTAGCTGGGGCACACCCCCAAACTGTGGCACTGGAGCCTTGTACTCTGTGGCCTGTGAGCCTGGCCATGAGTTCCCCTGATGTACTTTGTTGGCTTGCTCTGGGACAGTGGTCTGGGAAGAGCTTCCATCTTCCCTGCGGCTAGCAGGGTCACACCCCAGGAGCATGTTGCAGGGCCTAGAACCTGGCTGGGTGGAGTTCAGAACCTTTGGGAGTGTTCCCCTGGATTGTGACACCACAGGAATCGTACAGCAGGCTGCCAGGAGTTCAGAGCCTCTGGAGTGTGGGACTACCCAGAGCATGTCCCTAGCAAAAGGTGCTGAAGCCTTGTTCCTGGATGAGTGGAGTTCAAAACCTCCAGGACCTGCCACGTGTCTGCACCCCTGAACAATGGAGCTGGGGCCTTGTGCTCTGATGGGCAGAGCTCAAGTTCTTCAAGGCACTTTGACTATACTGGTTGCTCCCTTATGAGTGGCTCTGGGGTTCTTGGCTTGGCTGTGCTCAGTAAATCTGTGCCCTGTGAAGCTGGTCGGGTGTTACCCTGATGCATTGTGCTGGGATGCTGGGCTGGGCAGAGCTTGGATCCTTGGTGCAGCTAGCAAGGACTTGCTCCCAGAGTGTAGATTTTCCTTTTTAATGAAGGATTAGATGGCATTTTCTAGTGGTAACTGCTAATAAATTTCAATTCCTGCCCCCACTTGAGACAGCATGTAATTGCAATCAGTACAATATAAACTTGTAAATTTTGAATGACCCAGAGTAGTTGAAATTCTATTTTAAACTTATTTTCTTTCTGCTCCATGGACAAAATTGCTTTTGTTAACTGCATAGATAGTGTACAGCATCCAAAACTTGTTTTGGAAAGCAAAAAGAACCTATTTTCTCATTAAAATACGTACTAGGAATCATAATTTTCAAAAAAGAAATTGAGTCCGGCCTATAAGTTACTGATTGTAGCTAGAAACCTTACAATGTAAGACAACTGAACAGTTTTCTTACAATTATTGCATTTGCTCTACTGCTTCAATGTGGAATTCTCTTAAGACCCCACTTGTAGCCATGAGTTGAAGCATGATAAGGCCCTTACTAGAAGAGTAAATGCTAGTACATGCTCTTAGACTTCTAGAAACATGAATCAAAATAAAATTTATTACATTACAAATTACTTTGTATTAAATATTCTTATAGCAACCACAACTAAACTAAGGGCCCTAAAATTCTGCAACATACATGATCCACTTGTAGTAGTATTTCTCTTTTCCTGAAAAGTTTGCACTTGATCATGACTTTCTTAATGACAAGAAACTCTCATATATATATGAGAATTTCTTAGAAATTTAAGTTTATAAATTGAAGAAAAAGGACAGCCTTAGCCATTCTAAGCAATGGTCAGGCCAGTGTCAAATTCAGTATCAAAACTATGTATCATACAATATACATTTAGTCTTAGAGATTTTGTGGTGTTTAATTCACTTTAAGGTAGAAAATATGGATCTGAAATAATGGAAGCAAAGTAAACATTATAGATATACCTTGGCTTAAACAAAACTACAGAGGGTGCTGCCTGTGCAATTAAGCTTGCCTGCTTCCCGTTGTTGACTTGGGAATCTGCCTTGAGGACTGATGAATGTCACACCTCCGACTCTAGGTGGGTAAGTCCTGATGGGGTGGCCTCAGTGTTCATGCGCGATCTCTTTCCGTTTCTCTCTGACACTGTTCCTCTACTCTGCTTTTCAGACACCATAAAATAAGCTTCTTTGTTATGTGATGACTTTTCTGCCTTGGAGTCAGTCAAGTATGGACTAGATTGATAAAACTGTGAGGTACATTAAGCCATTTAAACTCCTTTTAAGTTGTGAGTATCAGGTATTGTGTCCAGTACTGAAAGCTGCGTAATACACTCCCTATCTGCAGATTCTATGGCCAAGAATTCAACCAATGTCAAATAGAAAATATTTTTTTAAATGTTATGTGTATTGAAAATGTACATACTTTTGTCATTATTCCCTAGCTGATACAGTTAACAACTCTTCACATAGTATTTACATTGTATTAAGTATTATTCTTAAAAATTACAGTATATGGGTGATGTTCCTAGATTATATACAAATACCATGAAATTTTGTACAAGGGACTTCAGTATCTATGGATTTTGAAGTTTATGGTGGTCTTAAAATAAATACCCTAGTGGATATTGAGTGACAACTGGGTTTGACTCAATGCTTCTTTGTAATAAAACTATCACCATCTCTGTAATCCCAAAGAACCAAATTCTGCTTTTGTATATTCATATAAAATTATCTGTAATTACTCTAGGGCATCGGAATAAGTTTTGACAGCAAAATTTAGTCCAGTGTATTTAATTAAAATTAATTACCCATTATGGTATAGTCATTATTTGGAAGGAGAAAAGTAAGAATATAAACCAGACTTTAATAAGATAGTCAAGTGAGAAAATTGGTTTAGCAATAAAATGATTCACTAATGATGCTACTTTAAGTGGTTTTTAAATTTACTTTTTAATATATTCAAGGAAAATAGAATAAGTTATTGTATTCTTTACTACCTAAAGCTACCAATTATTATGTTGTCTCTATTTAGCATTAGCATAAATGTTCCACATTGCAACAGCAAAAACATATTAATGTTTAAGGCTATTCAAACATATTCTAAAGTTCATCTAAAACATGTGTTTTACAAGTTGGCTGTAAATTTTGTTTCAAAAGTAAAACGTTAATTACAATTGAATAGTAGGACAGATTCTATAATATTCATGTATGTTCAAAAGTATATTTATTTCAGGCCAATTTACAAAGAGACTTAAAATTTTTACCTCATTTAAACTTATTTTAATTGAAAGTTTTTTACGACAAACAGCATCCGTTATTTACTTCAAAAACTACAGTGCATGTTGGCTAAAATAATATTATAAAAATGTTAATGTTCTTGATATTTCTGAAACAGGCACAAACGAAACAGCTAAATTTTTTGTAATGAATATCTCAGTAACAAAAGGCATAATTGTACTAAACTTACTTGGTACTAGAAGATTACTATACAAATAACCTGAAAACATAGGAACTATTTTTACTTTTTCACAGATAAGGAACTTGAGACTTAAAAATATTCCTACATATTTTTTCAAGGT
This sequence comes from Dasyprocta punctata, assembly GCA_004363535.1. Lineage (NCBI taxonomy): Eukaryota > Metazoa > Chordata > Mammalia > Rodentia > Dasyproctidae > Dasyprocta > Dasyprocta punctata. Next base: position 2,654 of record RJWM01008260.1, on the reverse strand, counting down.
AAAGTGAATGAAAAAAAAACTTAATTTTGTTTATATTTCTTCTAAATAGGAACCTACACTGTCTCAAATCATGCTATGTAAATTTTGATTGCATTCCTGGAAAATGAGGAACCGATCATGGAGCAAGTATAGTAGATCAAGGGCCAGAAATGCTAAGGAAGAGATATTACTTACAAATTACTTTCATGGATGTAAATTTGGCTTTAGAATAAAATATAAGAATCCATTCAGGGAAAGAAACATGTTTTTCTCTCTCTCCATGTTTGATAGATTATTGATTCATGGTGATTTTTTTGAAGTTAGAAGCTATTGAGCACTTTCCATGCAGTAAATGAAAGATATGATATCTTTAGCAATAATAAATTTTTAAAAATTTAAAAACCCCATACCTGCATAATAAAAAACAAGCAATCGATAGGCTTATGAATATTATATGTGAATGCTAACATTTACTTAAAATTTAGAGTATTTTCAAATTTTGTGAACAGGGGAACTATTTGCAAACATTGAGTTGCACGTGTCAGAATGAATACAACATATAAACATGCAGTTTTGATTTATTGGTTTGAGGAAAAATGGGATGAGAGTTTAGACATAGAGTGACTTGTTTCTTCACATGTAGAATTAAAAGTTTATGAGATTTATTTAATTTATGGTAACAGAGGTTGAACTCAGGGTCTTAGCACTGAGCTACTGGCCCAGGACATTTCATTATTTTTATTCTGAGACAGGGTGTTGGTCAGTGGACTCAAAGCTGTAATCTTTCTGCCTCAACCTTCCAAAGTACTGGAATTACAACTATGTGGCGCCATGCCCAGCACTTAAGCCATACTTTCAAAATGTAAATTTGCAATTTGTCTGTGTTGATTAGATTTTAATTTTCTCTATATGGCTAGAAGTAAAATACGACCTTGAAAGACAGAAATACTTATGTGTTCCATTAAAACCCACAGAAGGCATGTTTTCCCTGGGTGAATCACAAGCAATAATTATTGGTAGATTGTAGTCAATGGCTTCAGTAATGTGAAAACTGGATAGATTCTTAATACCTGGATAATAAATGAGAAGAATATTTAGCAAGGCAAAACTGTTTTATCCACACATATCTGCAATTAAGATGATTGGTTCTGGAAGAAGACGAGGACAAAGAAAAGCAGTAGAAAACTTGAAAATTTTCTCTAAACACTTTCTTTCCTTTATGTATTTTTGGTGGGTTTACTTCTGGTTGCCATATATATTTTTTCTTTCCTCTTTGAAAACTTCTGTTAAATTGGTTTATAAAAAGAGATACTTAGATTATTATATTAGGTTCTTATAGCTGCTGTTAAAAGTGACCACAAACTTGTCCTCTGATAAAAATGGAAACATATTTTCATACAGTTCTATATTCTAGAAGTCTGAAAAGAGTTTCACTAGGCCACAGACCCCATTGACAGTCCTGGCTCCCTGGGCAGGCTGTCAGGGAGGAGCTCATGTCTAGTACTTGCCTTAGCTCCTCCACTCAGGACTAGTTCCTCCCAGAACTCCAGCCTTTGACTTTCATCATCACATCCTCTACCATTTTGTAGACACATATTCTTTTACTTTCCTTTTAAGAACACTTGCAATTATCTGAAGGGCTCACACCTACAATATATCTATCTCAGGATCTATCACTTTGGAATCCTTAAATAAACCACATCTGCAAGGTTTCTTTGCCATTTAAAATAATATTCACTGGGCTTCAGGATTAGTATCTGTACATATTTGGGAGCCATTTTTCAGCTCACCACAATTACTTTTCCAAAAATTATGTGTTTGTGTGAATATCTTAATTAAACCTATTTTCACAGGGAGATCATAAAGGAAGGTTGTGATTATTTAATCAGAAAAAGTTACACCTATAACTTATATTTTATTTAGTCATATATTACAAGTAATCTTTTTAAATTAAATTATCCAGAATTCTTTAGTTACAGATTTCACCATACAGAAACTCTCATTTTGACAATGAAGTGATTAGTTTATTAATAATGTGTAGAACAGAATTATAAATTTTATAAATTGTGTTCTATTCCTTGTATTTTTCACACCTCTCTATGCCGTTCTTTTTATTGAATCGGTACTACTGCGGTAAGTAACACACATGTTTTTTCCTTTACCTCTTCACGATAAATACTATCTGAAGGCGTTATCTTTTACACTGGCATCTACAACTCACTAAAAGAAAAAAAAGAATTGAAAAATGTGTGCATGTTATATCCACCATCAAATTTAAACACTTGTCTTTAGTTTTACTGAGGATGTGGCTAATTCATATTATCATAGATTCTATAATGTAAGAACTGGCAATGGGAAAGCTTTCAAAAGAAATACACATAAAAGATGATTGCAACTACAAATATTTGAACAAAAAAAAGAAATACTTAAATAACAACACTTTTTACTTACTTCATTATCTAGAGAATAAAGGGTGAGACCAGTATAAAACTCTACTTATTCTCAAGTCTCTCTTTTCCTACAAATCTGTTTAGGACCGGACTGGTACTGAGATGTATGCAGGATTCCTAGGTCCAGGCCTCAGGCTCTGCACAACTAAAACAAGAATCAAAAAGTGTGGGATGCTTCTACATCTATGATTAGAAGAGAAAGGAAGAAACTGTGTGAAGAAAATT